>JAJDMX020000112.1:0-106504 GCA_022345685.2 Nothomitra cinnamomea | reverse complement strand
TGGGTAAGTCTCTGCCCAGCAACCATATACTTGCTTGCGCGTTGCTAGGCACAGACTTACCCTTGTGCCCTAAGTACATACCTTCGCCTACGCCATAGAGCTTGAACCTTCAATGCGGCCTGGTTTGCCTTGTTGCATTTGTGAGCTCGGATATCAGAGCGACAACTCGCATACTCCCCTAGACACAGGGCTACGGGCATAGCGCCGGAAGAGGTAGGTTGGCTTTTTTTTTTGGGCGCGCGGTGGCTGAGGTGGTGGCTTGGGAATGTGGGTCGTAGAGTGGCTTCTAGCGTCCTTCCTTTCTGGGTCTTGGTTTGGGGGAGAGGAACAAAGCGTACGGAAAAGAAAAGCGAGGGAGCTTGGTGCGACTTAATGGTGCTTGTTTCATTTTCTGTAATAAGGCATATGCAAGTGTGTCTGAGAGCCGCGGGAAATTCTTCATCCGATGTTCTCTGGTTTTTCAAAGGGAGATGCTCGCCACTAAAAAAGAGTAATAGATGATAAGGGAGTTCTTGACAATTACTTGCTCATGTCCAGCACGTACCGCCCTGCAATAGCGCCCTTCTCCATAAGATCATACACCTTCTGTAACTCGCTCAAGCCCACGACCTTATACGGCGCCTTGATAAGTCCCCTGCGGAAGAATTCAATTGCTTCAGCTGTATCCCTACGGTTCCCGACATAGCTGCCTTTAATGGTGATCATATTGATGACCGTGCCGAAGACAGGAGCACGCAGGTAGGCATCTGCCGGTAGCCCAACAGCCACGACCGTCCCGCGCGGCCGGACGTACTCTGCTGCCTGCTGAAAGGGCTTTTCGTTCACTGCAACGAGGATGACAGCGTGGGGGCCGGTGCCATCCTCCGTGGCAGCTTTCACGTCCTTGACAATGTCCTTACTTGTCTGGAAATCCACGTATTTGGAAGCTCCTAGCTTCGCGCACATCTGACGCTTCTCGCCGCCGCCGTCGATAGCGATGATATTGAGCCCCATGGCTTTGGCGTACTGGCAGGCTAAAGAGCCTAAACCGCCGCCGGCACCGACAATGGCTACCGTTTGGCCGGGTCGTACGCCAGATTCTTTGAGAGCTTTGTATACTGTGATGCCAGCGCAGAGGACAGGTGCAATGGCATCAAGAGGAATGTCCTTAGATAGCCGAGCGACGTGCGCGGCTTTGGCAATGCAGTATTCTGTGGGATAGAGAGTTAATATGGTTTCATGGTAGGATTGTAAGTTCATGTTGAGATTGACTTACGCTGAAAGGTTCCATCGACTGTGTAGCCTGATAGGAGGGCTTTCGGGCATAAAGGTTCGTCTGCCTGCTGACAAAAATCACAAGCCAGACAGCTTCCATTGAGCCACTGCAGAAAGGCATCTAGTAAGCTTCAAGATTGGAAACAAACAAAGCAGTGATACAAACCTTGACTCCGACATGGTCCCCGACCTCAACATCTTCCACAAGGCTACCTGCAGCTACCACTACGCCAGCACCTTCATGACCACCGACTAAGGGCATCTTTCTGGCCAGAGGCCAATCACCTTTCAAGGCATGCAGGTCACTACGGGTATCGGTATTGTCAGCTACCATTTCCATCTGATCCTCTTGATCATGTAGTGGCTCGGTGTGACTTACGTGTGGCACACACCAGAGTATTTGATATTGACGAGGACTTCATCTGGCCCAGGTGATTTCACGGGGATTTCTTTGAAAGTAACAGCTAAACAGTAGATCAGCAAGAGGCGACGAACTAACAAGGGGCTACGGGTATCAGGTCTCTCACAGCCACTCTTCTCGATTAATTGAGCCCATTGCGTCTCCGGAAAGGACCCACTATATCCGTTCGAGCTAGGCTGCCCGTTCCTGTGCCCATTCATCTTGAATTGCGTATAGGATTGAGTGAAGAATCTTGGCGGGATTGGACTTCGACCTGCGTTCCGGATGCTTTTACTGATACCCAAGGACAAGATCTGTCGAGGGACTTTTGCTGGCTTTATAAGAAGACTCATGGTCACTTGGCTAGCACAAAGTGTCTATTCCGAGGGACAAAGCATAATGCGATCATCGCATTCTATAACTTGCAGGCACTTGTAGACATGCCTCATGCAAAAGAGACTTTATGACGTCGCTGGCTGAAAGGAGAGGGCACCTCTGGCTGAGAGGGCGGCAAATTTCAGACCCAGGTGGAATCCAGAAACGAGGGTTGTCATCGTACGATGCTCGTACCATGCCCAATGTTGAACATGGCGCTGCCGCTCCACTAGCACTGATCAGTGGAAACCGCCCGAGATCGAATCAACTTGAGGCTGCCAGATCCACATTTGTCGGAAAATATTTGCTGTCCGACATCTTGCCCCTTGCCTTGGTGCAGTTCATCATACCATTCCATACTCATGATTTGCGGCGAGCGGAACCGTTGCAGTCCGAAAGGCAATCATCTTCTGCCATGGAGAGCTCCAGTAACCACCGAGTCAGTTGGACCGGGCGTTCGGGCGAACGCAAGTCTTGCATACTCAACGCCTTATCGAGTCCATAGAACGTTGACGGCCTTAAGATGATATTCTGAACTCGTTAGTTGGTGCCCCACATTCTAGAATATTTTCGCCTACGTGCCCCATTAAAGACTAGCGTGATACCAACTCTCAAAAGAGTGTTTGTAACTTTGAACCTCGTCCCAACTCCAAATTATTCCTCTTGCTCCTCCACGAGGGTCTCCCTCCGCCCAATGCTGTGCATTTTAGAACTGGGCTGTCTCCGGACGAGCGGGCTCTTGTGGAAAAGATCGGAGCAGTATGAGCTGGATGCATCCCCGAGTTCAGAAGTCAAAGAATTGAGTCTTTGAGGAAACCTTGGAAATCTTTGCATCGTTCTGAAGGTTTGATTGCAGGAGGATTTAAAGTTCTTATTGGGAAAGCCGTTCTCTAGAACCGCATTGATCATCGATGACTACTTTTTGGAGAATTGGGCATTCGTCCAAGCACGTAAACGCTGTTCAATTGAAGGAAATAAGTTTTCACAGTACTGCCCATTTTAAGGGTATTTAATGATTAGGTTCTACCTTGCTTCTTTGGGTTTCCGGTCACTCCAGTTTTGCTTGGCTGTGGGTCCGCAGTTGAAAAGGTCTCAAGAATGGCCCAGATGGACGACAAGTATACCTCCACAAGGACTATACCACACCATGTACAATCTATAGAGATAATCATTGTTGGCAGTCCTTTCGAAGCCAGACCTACTCGAACCAATGTGGGTGCTTCACCGGAGCTACAATAGTCTAGCAAAATCTCAAGGCCTTCTTCATGGTCTACCAGGACTCACCGGTGGAATTCGTGCTCCCCAAGAAGCCCGACTATACCAAATTGTAACTAGAAACTTATCCATAGCCATTCCAAGTCCTCCGTGACTCTGCTTTCGTGTGTTCATGACGGCATCGCGATCTCCGGAGGCCGTCTTGGACCGGCACGTTCAAGTCTGTACGACTGGCTGGCCGTTAAGCACAGTGGATGGGTTAATACTACTTAGCCATAGACGAGATTCCAACTCACTATTGGATCAAACGTATTCCTGGACATGCCTCAGCAATGGGTCATTTGCCTGGGCTCCTCTTTTGTCTTAGGCAACTAAATCAGGCAGAAGACGTGCCGTATTACGAGACTTCGCGGTCGCAACGGATTCTCTACGCACACATCACAACTGCCATCCTGCCATCTGGTGCTTCAAGCGTCGGTCTATCAGGCTTTGGCCTTCGATGATCATTCTCAATTCAGCAATAAATCGCGCTCTATTCCCAAGGATTCCTATGCAACGGCTCATCGGCGTGGCCAAATATCGGGAATGGCACGAGTTTATTTGAAATGAGGGATTTGGAACCCATTCCCATCATTCGTTTCGCTCATATAAATACAGATAAACTTAAAACCATTTGGTGCTAGAAATGCGCCTCAATTCCGTATACTGGACCACCGAACTCGACCTACATCCACCACACTTCCTAGAAAGGTAGTCTACTGGGTTTAGGCCAGCGTAGCAGGCCCGAACCCAGAGGTTACTTCTCAGGCTCGGTTAGTTCCTCCATAAACGCATTCTCGCGGCTGCCGTAGCCTGGACCGAAACCTTTAACAAGTGGCTCCGGCTGGAACTTCACCAAGGCTCGGAACCCATAAGGCGCATTGTGCATGATGAGAGCTTGCTTCACCACATTTTCCTCGCTCTCTATTTGCTTTTTTATGCTGCCACGATGGGCTCCCATTGATTGCAAAGTTACTCCGTCGCAGAAGTATTTAGCGTTAGGGACGGCGAATCCACGGGCGCGATTGATCAGGGCAGCTAATCCCCAACGATTCCACAGCGTTGCCTTGACATAGAACGGCCCCGATGAATATGTTGTCGGCTCGTAATTGTATAGCCCCTTTTCATTACAGACACCCGTACGAACGTAAGCTGACCATCGTGGGAGGACAAGGTTGCGTTGAATGAAGGCGTGAAGGCAAAGCACACGATTCAACAAAATTCCGAGGCAAGCATTGCGCTTACACTTTAAATCATCCCACCTAAGTATTGTCAATGGGTTTGCCCAGAGAATCCGTCGGATGGAAAGAGACTCACTGGCAGGCCCAAACGACTTCAGGGTCTAGCAACGCGAGGACGCACTGGAAAAAGAACCCCTTTGCGAAACTCGGAACCTTGAACAACAGGGTGTCCACCATGGCGTCACCGAAAATTCTATTGTCTGGATGAGGACGAATTTCCTGCTCGCGATATTTCTATACACCACGAAATTGTTAGTTGGAGTACCTCCCTTAAATCCAGGCCCATAATCAGCAGTTGCGCTTACATTTTTCCAGATGGCCATCTCGTCGATCGTATCAGGTACATATTTACACCCCAGACGAAGAGCTAGCTCACGCCAAAATATCCACATCGCGTGCTTCTCGAAAGGCTGAAGCTTGCGCCAACCATACTTCTCCATCATTTCAACTGGACCCCAACCGAATAGCCAGATGAGATACAAGATGGTGTCACTATTAATCATGTTGCCATACAAGCCGTGATGCTCGTTGATACGAGAGAGCATCAACGCGCTCTCATAAGATTGGAGAGGATAAGCCATCATGGCAGACATCATAACAATGGTATCTTCTTGACGCTTTTGACCAACGAAACTTAATCGCACGAAGCATTGTGAGTACATCGTTCAGCAAACACCATTGTGTTGGGAATATACAGAAGGACTTACGGGTCCTTGTTGGTGAAATGGCCTGAATAGATGATGGTCTTAGACAAAACAGGGGGCGCCGCAGTCTAGAAACGGTTAAGTCAGTCTTAGAAAGCAATGGAGCATAGCGATTGCGTTAATTAGCGGCTATCTCTACAAAGATACTATGTGACCAACAACTCAGAAGGAGTCGGGGTCGGGGATGAAAAGAAAAGGGGAAGTGGGGAAAAGGGGTGGACTCGAAGCTAGGAAGAGACCGGTAAGTTTGTAAGGACTTACAGCGAGGAAGTTGAAGACCCATCCGAGTTCAAAAAAGAAAGGCATATCCCACTCCGCAAGGTTCTTTTCGATCTCTTGCGCTACTTCGACGCTCATGTCTTTGAATGTACTGGGATCCTTGGTGAAGCCATACTTCTTCTTTAAGGCTTTGACGCGAGCAAAGCGGCGATGAGATACGGTGACGAGGTACAAAATGAGCAGAAGGACCATAAAGATTGCGGTCGTAGAGGCACGCCTGAGGAAGTTCGCACGCTCAATACGTTCCCCAGCAAGTCGGACAAGGTTTTCAAACTGGGAGATCGCCATAGCAGTATCATTGAATGGTCCGGGAATCGACGCCGGTAAAAGCGAGCCCATCGCGAATGAACGGATAGCAGTGTCTGCAGCAAATAATGCTATGAAGATGAGCAAGGAGCAGTGCAACGACGATGCTATTGACTGAGCGAAGAAGTGATATAGTCAAGCCCCAGCCAGTGCTCTCAACTTAAGCGAATTGCGAGCTGACGACGAGCTGAAGAAGAGCTGAGGATGACGCGAAAACAACACAAGCTTAAGTCGTGGAAGCAACAGTCGCGGTCACAACAACCAGTGAACGGAACCGAACTAGTCCAAAAACGAACATAAAATAGACAACGACATAAACAGATAAAAAGACCTACCTATGCCAAAGCGAACAGCACACTCGGAGCCCATGATCGATGTCCTTGGGTGCCTCAAGTAGCGATTGTCCACACCCCATCCTCCTGCCTCCACTTTATATTATATCGAGGTTGGCTGCCTAGCACATGCCTGTCGACTCCGCTTTATCACGCAGATATCTCACCGAGAATCTGCAGTATTCTAATCGAATGCATGTGATACGTCTGTTTCTTGCAACCCCGGTGTACAGCTTGCGGAGGACCAGGGAACTAAAGCGTATGCACGTCAACTTTGGGGTATCTACAGAAGGTCTTCCGACCCGCTTTCGTTCCCGCAGGACAAGGAGAGACAATGCAAGCAAATACCTACCGACGTTGCACGAAAAGGAACCGGCATTGACTGAGCTTTCCTATTGGGTTTAGACATCCTTAGCTGCTTTACCGAATCTGCATGGACTTCACTTCATCCAACGTCAACAGAGGGAATATATATTAGCCCCCACATCCACCAACATCTCTACTCGTGGGTTGCCTATTCAGTGCTGCCACACATCTAACCAATCACATCTGGCTCATATGGTCACATTATTTAGTTGGAGGTGTTTCAGAGGTTGCAGATTGCCTTGACAAGTGGAGACGGTTCTTTGATAATCCTAAGAATGCTACTGTGTGCGGGACACAGTGATAAGGCTCTGTCGCACATCTCACCGTCATGGGACCTCTTCCGATTGCTCGGACTGATTCGGATATTCCCGAGAAATTTCCGCTGAACTCATGTAATTATACTATATAGAAATCCGAATAGAACCACCGCTCTCACGGTCGAGATATTAACCCCCCGCCGCTCCGAAGTCGGGAAGGAACACGAGCTTTGTCGTTTGGGATTACAATCCCGGCCAGAAACGTCCAATGTGGAATGCGGGATGGCATTTCACTGAAATAAGCACAGCCTTGTCGGCAAAGACCAAGCCTCAGCCGCAGGCATAGCCCATCGCGGAAACTATTACGGGAGGCTTCCTCCTGACACGAGTGTTTTAGAGATGATGCAACCTCAATTGTCATGCCAGAAGTTGTCTTGGTAAGTTTGCGGCACCCATCGGCATTTATACAAAGGTACTCCGTACAGCATCCGCTAAGAAGTTGCGATGGGAAATAGTAACCATGGCCATGCAGCCGGGAAGACCCTCGACGCGATTTTCGATGCCAGTGGCCAGCCCGGGCCATGGGCCCCGACGTAACACAGTCTTTGGCAATATTCTCGCGTTGGGTCGCTCTTCGAAGTCGAAGTTTCCGGGACCCGCAATCCCTGCAGAAATTGTATATAAGATAGCGTGGTTCATCAAATGCGGGCATACCTGTCGGACGTGCTACGTACGGGACCTCAATTCATTCAGCTTGTGCACCCGCACGTTTCACTACTACGCTACGTCCCTGCTTTACGATGCGATCGTAGTGTCGCCGCCGGAGAATATCAACGACGAGAGGCAGCTCCGGCATGTCATCAAGCAGCTAGCGCTGCTCTACCGGACTCTGTCAACTGCGCCGGGGCTGGCTTTCTTGGTTCGAGATTTGACGCTGCCGGACCTTGTGAGGGGTAGACGGTCCGTACGGAATGATCAGAGCGAGGAATACGCTCAGCATATTGCAAATGTGATCAACTGCTGCCCGAACCTCGAAAGGGTTCGTGGGCTGACAAGTTACTTTCCGCAACCGATGGGGATCTATCCGGCTCTGCCGATTGCTCAAGCCTTGTACCAGCGGCCGATGCTCAAGGAGCACAGCTGGTGGACCGGTGACGAATCAACGCACTACATACGGTTCGGCTTTCAGATTCATGACTTTCCGAGTTTTCATACCACTTGGTCACGTTTAGAAACGCTGGTGCTACGTGGATGGGTAGCACATGGAAGCACAATAAACCAAGGCCTTAGCCATCCCATCTTTTGCAATGTTTTCAGATTTTTGCCGTCCTTGACCAGGCTATATCTCTCCGCATTTACCACCGACGAATTTCGTGGTGACACCTTGGTGGCACTCTGTTCTCTATCAAAGCTGGAGGCAGTCCGGCTGGAGTCTCTGCAAGGGATATCGACGCGTGATATCCTAAGATGGCTAGACAATATCCCAGTGCAAGCAAAGAACAATCTCCGGTGCTTATCTCTAGTTGATCTAGAATACGTCGCCCTTACAGTGGAGGACATGAGCGAGCTTCTTTCCAGAACCCCTGGGATCAAGCGGTTTACGCTTCGGCAATCTCGCCCACTTCTCCTCGATAGCGAAATAAAACCTATGGGAGAACTGGGGTACCTGGAAGAAGGGATTATGGACGACCAACCCAGCTGCTGGTGTCCGTCACTCACATACCTGCATTGGGAAGTCTCTCCGCCCCAGCCATCTAACGCCTGGCTTAGACACTGCATCATCCAAGGCGGTTTTCCCGGCCTAAAGGCCATCAGAGCCCCTCTGGACGAGGATTGCATGCTTCAAGATCTATGCCGGCCCTGTACGCTTGACGAAATACGAAAAATTATGGATGAAAATCAACGTCCTTTGAAGATTGGCGCCGCTGTAGAGCAGGCAGTAATGAGGATCCATGGGCGCGTGTTGCACGAAATGCATATGGCCGCAAATAACTACTACGGCCAGTGGCATGTTCCTCTACGGCTAAATTATCTCACTTTTGACTTCCGGCCATCACATCCCTACGCGCAATCGTTCTTGATGGAGGAATGGGATCTGGGTTGGATCAAACAAGCCCTATCTCCTGAAACACCTTTAGAGGAGGATATGACTGAAGCTGGGTTAAGACGTGCAGTCGATTCAGGGTGGTGGTGCGATGGACAGCAGCGTGATACGGAAGAATATGTTGAAGACTATGGGGACCCGAGCAGGAGAGCCATCCTTAGAAGAGCGACGACAGGAGCAAATGCAAAACGGCCGTCCATTATGGGCCCTAGTGCATTCCCTTCGCTGAACCGCTTGAGCGGAAAGGCACGGTCGAGTAAGCACATACCTAGGCGGAGATCGTTGTGGGATCCGGAAGTGTCACTCGCGGGTTTCTTTCTATGATAATAGTACCCCCTACTGCATAGGGAAAATTTCGGGCCTTGTTGGCAGCTCGGCGACAGTATTCTTCTCCTGGAAGAACACTTCGCGGATCGCCCTACAGGATGCAACGGCCATATACACTTGGCGTTAGAATTACGGAAATAGGCGTAGCATGTTTTCTGCCATGTTATGTCCAATTTACGCGTATGTCATTGAATTCAGCATATGACGCTCGGACTTGATGCGTGGGGATGGCTGGATACAGGCCGCGTGCACGGATGGGAACTTGTTTACGCCAACAGTCCAATCCGTTTGGTCAACGGCTTCCATTGCTGGCCTGTGCGTGGACTCAACGCACGTATTACGCCTTAGTCCCAGGTTTCGAGGCAATATAGATTCTGCTAAAACGTATTGTTGGTCTAAATGTTCTTGACTGTTTGTAAAACCACTCTTTGTAGATCCAACACCGAGGTCATTTTGTTGCCTTTTCATGCATTCTGAGGGCCGACACTCTGATATATCACCATTACAGATATATACTCCAGAAATAGTACGCTATCTAACGAACGAGATCACTTTAATTGTGGGCTATCTTACATCACAAAGCACCAGTCGCCTTCAACTGGAGATGTTATTGCCAGCGATAATTTACACGCACAACCAAGCTGTCTGTTAATTTGGGTTGAAAACTAAAACCCAAAATGAGACGGGCAGACGTATGCTCTATCCACTCACTCACCGAATGCCTTATATGGTGGTTGTTGGTGTATCAGAATGTGGGGCCCACAACGACTGTAACTTAGAAGTCGGAATGCCAACAAGGCTGCGCAGCCTACCCTATGTTTTGTCTAGTTTGGAATACGTCAGGCTTTTGTTACTCTAAGCAAGGGGCGCTGTTCTTCGATTGTGGTATTACCTATTGCATCTAGCCGTCAAGTCTAAACCACTGTTAGGTTGATCTCGGTTTTGTTCTGAAAGTTTTTAATGAACTTCTGCGGCCTGAACAAATTATAGGCTTCAGTGTTGTGGATAGAAGATCACAGATTGGCGACCTGTTGCGCTACTGTTTTCGACTATCGAAATAGCGGCGGCGTTGTCTATTATACTCCGAAATACTGACTGAGTGGATACTTGTCTTCTACGTGTCCGGCAAGAACCGAAATGCAATACTGTTGAGTTAGTGTCAGTCCCTCCATTGGTTCTTTGCAACAATCTTTTACACTCCGTTTCTGCTCGCGGCCGTTATGTGGGGCCTTCTATGCTCTATTTTATTTTCCTTGGGACTTGGGTGCTGCTCCAGGGCTGCACTCAATGTTGGTACTATCTCGAGTTTCAATTCTCCACAGAAGGTTTTCGTCTTAGTGTCCTTATGAGAACCTGGGCTACTTTATCCGGTTAGAATTGAAGAAAATAGCGCATCGATACTGCGGATCTCGCTCTAGCAGTCACACGTACGAGCACCAGTATCATGGGAACGGAACTCACAAGTGGTACAACCATACAAAGAGCGGAATTCACCATGGCGGAGACTTCAAGCGCAAAGGCCAGCACAACGAAACTCATGGTGAGGGCCGACTAACCAAATGAGGAAGATTTGCGAAGTGGTTACTGTGGTTTTGAAAGGAGCGTGAGGGGGGTTCCCCAGTCGAACGGATAGAATGGAGCACTGGCTCTGGGTCAGAATCCCGCTTCTTCTTGCGGTGGATAGATAGGTAGAACATTGCCCCAACATCGCTTACTTGAGGTGGGTACGGGGACTGGAGGATTATAAGAGATATGAGGGCTGAGCTGGGCTCGAGGGCATGGTGTAGCGGGGGCCGACGTTGTTCTCGGGCGATGATGTGTGCTTCTATGACTATTGATTTTGGGAGAATAATATACTTGTCTATATCTGCATATTCAGATGATTCTTGCCTCTGCCATTGGACTACATATGGTGTCAAACTTGATCAAGTAGTGATAGAACACCAAGGATCGTAGTGTCTCCAGATATTGAAATGGAACCTCATTCGACGTGTGGACAAGCGTTAGACCCTTCATGTATCCCCTTATGCATAGTTGTCGCACCTCCTTTTACAGGGGGTTGTTTGGAAATACCCTTTTTGAGAACGTCCAAGAAATTCTCAAGAAATATCAGCAATATTTAAACCATCAACTCTAATTACCCCTACCAATTATCGTATGATTTTTCTTTTTATTCCTATTTTTTGGCCACGATGTCTCAACGGGTTGAAGTGGACTCATGAGTAGGACTCAAGGAAAGAATCCCTGAGGTTCATTCTCCCTCAAACATTTAATTTAAAGCTTAGATCGCTAACTATCTACTCCACAGGTTTGCATACGGGCTCCAGGCCAGGAGCGCTGCGACTTTTCCGCCCAGCACAATTAGAAGAGCAAGCAGAAACACCAGTTACGCCTGCACAACCCTCTCCTCTATCTCCACGTGTACCTCCTCGTGCGATGGGGCTCTTCGGGTGAGGAAGAGTCTTCTGGCGGGGAAGACTCTCTTCCGTGTCCCCTAGTACCATCAAGTCCTCCCTATCACGCTCCGAAGGAGCAGCGGAAACGCCGCGGCGAAAACACACCTGCCCTCGGATTGTGTACCCAAGAGGACGAAAACGGAGGGAATGGGGGGAGGAAGGACTGGAAGAAAGGGAATACCATTGAGGTCAAGGTCGTGTGATGGAATAGGCCAACGGAGTAGTCTACTTCTAGTATGGGAGCCATGCGTCCTGGGTTTGTTGTAAACCAATATCATTTGATTGATGGATAAAAATTTAGAGGCTGCCACGTGCATGTAGTTAGTATGGGATGTTGCAAGGGAACGGTTTGAACGAGAAGTGCCGGATAACACGAATTTCACGCACACACCTTTAGGAAATTTCTATGTATTTTGCCATTCTGTATTGAAATAGTATATAATCGGGCATAATTCCGCCCATGCAGAGATAAAGGGATAACTTTTAAGACTGCAGTTCCAATCCACCCGGCCCGAGGGAAAAGCGGACCAGCAACCTCTCTACTTCTCTTCGAGTATCCTTCCCGATACCTTGAAGACACCGTCACACACGTACACAAACATTCCACACACCTTCAAGCATCGAGATTACACTTCACCGGCCCTTCGTATCACCACACCAAACGCAAATCCTTTGTTCCTCAGACCCACCTTGTGCGACACGGACATGGCTAAACAAACGTAAACGCGGGCGCAAGCTCCCCGGAACTTAGAATTGCAACCCGACCCGAGCTGCTAGCTGCGGTAACTTCCCCACCGCTTTTCGCGTTGAAGTCGCGTTAATCTTGCTGCCTAATGTTCTTTACACTAGCCATCCCCGCCATGAGACAGCAAGTGCGGCTGATGTTTGACCTTGATAGAAAATTTTTCGATATCATGGCTAAAATGGATAGACTCTCCGCGACGATGACTCCTAGCACGCTCAGACCGCCTATCTAGCGAATGAACATGGTCCTCTTAGTTCTATTTCCCATGGAGAAGAGTCATATGGCCTAATATAATTCCAAATCTTCGATGTGCGATGAGGCTGTGGGCAAGGCGATAGGACCGGAATATCCGTTTCCGCATGCTTTTCTAAGCATGTGACAGGCCGTCGACTCTCTGGCTGGTCTTCTAAAGATGTTCTAGATGGTTGAGGATTTGGTTCGGGTGACTCGTCATATCGTTGAAGGGTGGCTCAGACCTCGAATATCGGATCGCGAAGTGATCTTCGAGATGATGAAGCGATGGACTCAGCTTCTAATTCATCGTCTTCTGCAGATGAATGAAGTCATAGAGAGAGCGAAGAAAAAACCGGGTGTTAAGTCCTTCGATATTCGTCAGGCATTGCCCCCGTGACGCGTATCACATTGGATGTGGCGAATAGAAAGCATATTCTTCGTTTCGAAGATATGATTAATAAAAATAGAAATGCAAGAAAGAGCAGTCACGGCGGGAAGGTCGCCAATAGATAGCCTCGCTTGCGAGAGAGTAAACCAGGTATTTGGAGAACGGTGAAACTTCTATCGTAGAGATCTCCATATTGGAGAGGCTGGAGATCATGAGTCATCCGAGTTGGGCAAAAAATAGAGAAACTGGGCATATCTGCATGTGAGGCTGTAAAGCCCGATGGCGTGGAGTGCCTGCGAAAGCAAATCAACGTTTGGCAAAATTGCTGTGGCTCGAAGAGGAATGTAGAAGGTGAAAAGTTGAGTCAAGCCGGAATTTAGATAGTCGCGATGGGGCGCAAGCGGAAGCTCGCTTTTGATATCGCTTGTTGATTGGGCACGTGACGCACAAGCATTTTGTAAGAAACGGTGTTGAAGGGCCCCTTTTGACTCACCGACCGCCGACGAACAAATCGCATCGCGCGAATAGCATTCGCTTGTTAACCTCCAATGGCCGCAGCCTGATGCCTTACGCCTAAACATCATGTTTCAAGTCTAATTCGACGTCTTCGAGCCTGCGGCCTGGCACCAAACAGCGGCCGTGTCTGACCCGTTTCCGAAAACGTACTGTCGCTGCACCGACAAAACAGCGCTCTGCCTCTCTGCGTCTCTTGTGGTTGGAGAAAAATAATGCTATCGCTGCACAATGCGGTGGATGCTTCTTCACATGCGAAAAACTCTTCGCACAGCCCTTAAAAACGTCAGAAAGGTTCCTTTGTGACAGCAAAGCATCGACTGTTTGACGCACAGTGATGTGAGGGCGTTTCTCCGAAACGCGCAATTGGTTTGTTCCGCTATCGCGCTCATGCTAAGGTGCCCTCTTTGCGCAAGGCTTCTCGAGGAAGTGATGAGGTGTCATTGTGGCCGTATGCAGTTGTTTGTTATTGCATCGCGGCGCGCTCAGCCCCTGAGGTTGACCTGTCCACCCAGAAAAACATCGAAGCCTGCTTGGAAGCGTGTGGGAACATCCGCCCGTAAGCATCATTGACGCAGTATTATCGTGATGCCTAAACGTAAGATAGCAGCGGTGGAGCTCGACGACAATGCGCAGTCCAATCGTTCGTGGCACAGTTGGAGGAAGAGTCCAGTTAACAACAAAGGCCAAATCCGGCCGCATGCGGGTATCTGCAAGCCTCTCAGGCTTTCAGGATTAGCTCCCGCCGCACTGGCACCAATCCCAGGCATCGCATGTCGATGGATATGATGAGTTCACTTCCCGCTTCGCATAAACTAGGGAGATCGGAATCCTTGTCGTGCGATGCATGCATGCTGGAGCGGCAACATAAACGTGCGTTGTCCACTTCTCTGCACGAATCACAGCACTGTAAATGAGGTAAACAGCGGTACTTTTGCTCACCGTCTCTCCCAGCTACAGGTATATCTCGAGTTTTCTCATGCAAATCACATACCTCGCCGGAGGGGGTGTCTCGCACAAATCGAATAGATTCTCGACAAAAGTGTGTCAAAAATACGAATGAAAATTTTTTCACTTCTCTCTGGTTCCCTTTCCTTCCGTTCTCTGCCAGGGCCCGAAGAGGCCCCTCATCTAATTGTCGTTGGTTGTGCCGCGCATGATTCAGACGGAAACCGTTTCGGCGAATGGCTGCACGGATGCGGTTGAGGCTCCGGTCTTGAAGGGGATTGGATGCAGGGGCTGGATTGGAGGAGAGACGAGGAGAAGAGTGTGCGGTGGGTATCGGGCCAGAAGTGTCTTAGTCGCTTTCAAGTGTTCTGGGTGGCCAGGACGCTAGTGGAATCCCAACCCTGGCGTCCTTAAAGACCGAAAACAAGAGAATTGGTGGTGGATTGGCGGTGCATGGCACTGAACACAGTGTCCAACTTTGAATGTCCGCACAGCCGGCGGCTGAAACTGACCCAGGGCATGCCGGTAAGATGGAGGGGCAAGTCCGGACGACGCAAGGGGCCAGATTACCTTTTGAAGAGATAGAGGCAAGACAGAAATGCGTAAAAACAGTAAAGCAGTCCTTTGGGTTCAGCGCCGACCGAGAAGTTTCGCGGGTTCAGCAGCGCTGAACAACCACTCTGCCATTCGAATCAAATGCGCGATCCTATATTTGGTTTGGTGATTCGTGTGCGCATGTGGACACTAGGGCCATCGCCGTTCGTGCGTGTGAGCCAACCATGACTGATGTCTCGCACGAGGATTCGATGGGAAAAACGTTCTGGATCCAGTCGATAGAATTTAAAGTCTGGCTGAATGTGGGCCGACGCCGCAGCGCTGAAAGGACTGGAGGGACACCGACTGGACTACCTCGTAAGGAGTTGCATATTGCCTGTGCCGTTACGTAGGAGGTGCTTGTGCGACGTGGTCGTTGGTGTGCAATGGTCTTTTATGGGCTTGCTAGGCATGCTTGCACTGGGTATGTATTTGATTACGAAAGGCGGAGAAGTTGCGAGGACTCGTGAAAACATTGTTGTCAGCAGCGACCAGAAGGAACTGGGGGTTGCGAGAAAATGCGCAGCTATCCAACGCTGACGGACCAGCGTCGTAGTCTCACGCGAATCGAAGATGAGATTGAACGGAGTACGCAGCGTAATCCATCAATCCCTTGCGGAGCAGGTAGGATGGAAATTAGCAGCGGGACGAGGGGGTGTCTAATAGTGTGGAATATCGTGGATCTTCATGGGTAATAAAAGCAAGCAGGCCCAACGCTACTCGATAGTGCTTCTTCATAAGTGGGCGCCCATTGTCTGCCTACGTACATACTAGGAAGCACCTCCTCGTCCACCCAGTCTCCTACCGTGTCTGCATAGGCGTCGCTGCATACACTACCCACCACGGACCGCTCGCCTGCACAAGAGGTTCAGTCCAAATTTCGCTTGAGGAAAATTTTGAAGGTGCCCCTGGATTTCAATTTCCTCGCCCCCGTTTAAGAGATTTACCTGGACTTTGAATGAACCGCCAGTCCGCCATCCGTCGCGAGAGATCATATTTCGCCATCATCTGCGCGGCGCTTGTCACTTTGCTTCTTTATTGCTCCGGTGTGACTCGTAAATTGTGACTGGGTTGCATTATTATTAACGCGCGACCGCAGCAGTCACATCCGACCACACGGTCTCTTTTGACGCCGAGTGCCCACACCACTCCCGTACCTCGCTCCAGCTAAATCAAGGGTGGCCCCGGACACCACAACTATATATCAGAGAATCCCCCCCCCAAACCTCTCCGTTTTCTACTCTCTACAAACTTTTGCGCCCGCCAATAACAACCGTTCGCACAATCTTACAAAGCATCAACAGTGGATCGAAACTGATCGATCCATCATAGAATCTGTCAAGTCGCCCAGTTAAGGACGACCGAATGTGCAACAGACAGGAAAAGTGTCCATTCCTTCTCCTCTCCCAGCACAACGACCCACCGCGGTGACGGGCCATTCCCATAGTCACCACCGCCTCTGTGCCTACAACAGAACCAGGCATAACCACAATTTCTTTCCTCTTCATTTTGGGGAGCGCCTCATTTGCATTGAACTCAGCGATTTTGTGTTGAAACATGTTTTCTCCTACGAACTTTCCACCTGGACCTCCTCCGCCGGGCTACGGCCCGTACGGTTATCCCTCTGGCGCGACTCCTCTCTCCTCGCCGTCGCCAGCAGGGCCTCAAAGCTACTACTCGTCTCCGCGTTACTCGATGCCGACTGCTTCGCCGTCGTCCCCTCGAGGATCGCCCAAGAGACACACTCGACGATCGAGCGGGAGCCAAAACCCCGCCGAATACGCGTATGCTTCACCTCGAGGCGCGCCTCCAGGCTCATATCCATCGCCTGGCTACGCGACGCCTGGTCCGGGTTACTACCCAGGCTATGCCTCACCTAACGCAAACGCGGAATATGTAAGTAGCTCTGATCGCGGTCGAGACAAGGTTCGCCACGTCTTCGTTACGAGTGGTGGCAAGAGGCGCGCGTCGCAGTATCGCGATCATTATCTCAGCGATGATGATTCTGATCTCGAACGCTCCCGACGCAGACCTGCTCCGCGTTATCAGAGTTACAGACATGCTGACGCCTTTTATTACTACGATCAGCAGACCCCACCGGTCTATGAACAAACTCCGGTACGCGAACGAACCCGTCGACCCTCTCACTCGACCCGCGGCGCGAATGCCGTCCCTCCTCGAAGTCAGACCGCCGCTCCACACCAACAGACCCCGAAGCCGAAGGTCACTCAAGTCAAGCCTCCACCAAAAGCAACTGAGGAAGACGCGCGACGCGCCAATATCCCAGCGGGTTACAGCATCAAGAACTGGGATCCGACTGAAGTTCCAATTCTCCTCCTGGGCAGCGTGTTCGATGCGAACTCTCTCGGAAAATGGATCTATGACTGGACAGTCTTTCACCACGGACCAGCAACCCCAATGTCCGAGATCGCCGGTGAACTCTGGCTCCTCCTAATCCAACTCGCAGGCAAAGTCAAGCGCGCACATGAGTGCTTGCCCCGCATCCGCAAGCAAGAAAACCAAGAGATGGTGGAGGACTTCCTTGACAGCGGTGACAGACTCTGGGCGCGTTTCAAGCGCCTTCTTAAGGCTTGTGAGGAATACATGTGGCAGGCGGCCGAGCGCAAGGCTGGGTCCAGCGAGAAGAAGGTTCAGATCCAAATGGGGAAGAACAGTGGGTGCGAATTCGTTGACTCTATCTTTGGACGCGAGAGAGAGCTTGAGAAGACAGAGAAGCTCATGACTGGTATGCGTCTGTGGAGCATGCGTTTCGACGCCAACTGCGAGGAGATCCTCAGACGGCCATCCGCCTAAACGCACTTCCACCTACGCATAAATTTCTTCCTCTATCCATGGGAATTAATCAACCATTTACTACGGCGTTTCTGTGCTGGCTCACGTCCCGTCCTCTTCAATATCAATTTCTTTCTAGCGCTCTCTAAGAGGATCATTACTTTGCATTGCATTGCCTTGCGGAGTTTCTTTCTTTCTGATTCAGTTCTTTGCTTCCTACGTATGGTACAAGGCATGGCTTGGGGTCTCTATCTCCATCAACGTGTTGCTTTCGCCTGCGAATGATACCACTTGCTTTTTGCTTTTCTTGCTTTTGCGAAAGAACGGAAACGCGAATGTAACAACAAGAACCAGCAGTCAGTTTGTCCCCATTGTGCAGCATTTGGCCGGTCTTCCGAAGAATTTTTCACAAAGTTTTTGTTTTGCGTGCTCAACCATGCCCAAAAGTTTGGACGACCTGATTTAAGATGGGTGGTTTTCTTGAAATTGCTTTTTTTTTTTTCTCGTCAAAAAGAATGGGCGGTTTACAGAAAAGTTTTCCTCATCATGCTGGGTTTTCGCTCTGCTTTCGATGGATGGATGGAAGTCTTGTAATCATAATTAGACGCTTATGTTTTTTGTCTGCGCGGTCCGCGAGGGCCCTATGCTGAAATGCCTCTATCGATCTATCTATCATTCTTACAAAAACACTGTCCTTGCTATCCGCTGCTGTGACATACAATCGTTGTGCTCATCGCTCATCGCTCATCGCTCATCGCACACCCTCACGGTCAGTATAGCCGCTGGCCGTTATCGCGATTCAAACCACCACACCCTCAGCGCGGCCGCGTCACAGTGAGCGCTTTACATCACATTTCGTCACAAAGCTGGTATAACCGCCCACCATATCCTCACTCGCAGACATGGAGGTCCCAAAAATTGCCTATCCTGTTCGTCCGGTCCGATGATGCCTTTCGTCACTTGCGTGCCCCTCCCAGATCCCAAAAAGCCACAAACACAAAATTTCACCAAAAAGCAAAGACGACGCCCAAAAAAGACCGAGTAACGAGGCATTCGCCGAAAGCCAAACCACGCGATTCGGGTCACTATCATCCAGCCCTTCCACGCAGGGTTCCATGCATAACACACCATCGCATCCGCAAATCCGGCCCCGGAACAGGTTATGCGCGACGTGATAAAATTATGCTATCCATCTGTCAGAGTTCTGTGTCGGGTGCGCAGGAATGATGTCAGCGGTCCTGCGGGAATGCTGGATCGCTGCGGCGAGGGAGTCTGACTGCGCGGTTGATTAATTTGAGTCGGGGAAAAGCTGAGGGCTGTATTCCTTGATTGCTTTCTAATTGTGGCTTCCTTGTCGTCTTGTTAATGGATGTTGACTAGGCGTAAGATGACGGGTATCTTACTTTGTGGGGTCCCGGGCTCGGTTCGGGGCCGAGGCGACCGACCGCAAACATGGAAGCAAGGGCCGGACTTGGGGGTCGCACAGCAGACAGACACGGCTCAAGTTGGGGATACGCAGTGGTCTGGTCAGGATTGTCTGCATAACGAGCCGTTTCTAGCTGCGATGGTTTTATTTTCTCCATTCGGAAAGGACGAACGATGTGTTCTTTTCGTCCCATCTCTTTGCCCCTAATTTCACTCTCCGCGAGAATTGCTTCGTCTGTTTCAAGTCTCTCCAATTCCTTACTAAAGCCCCGTCGACCAAGGCGGGGAGGTCCGACCGCAATAGCAAACCGGGGCACCACGTTTCTGCCTCTCAACCTTCCTGCCACACTTTTCTGCCTCTCTCCGTTCTGCAAGCCGCACGTGGTTAGTCAATCGATTTAACGCCCCGATGATTAACACTTTGACCCTTAAGGGGGAAAAAAGCAAAACCCTAAGGAAGAAGGTCTGTTCGTTCACAGCTCCTGCAGCTGTCCCGTCCGGCCACACTCACTCTTCTCCCCACTTCTCGATGCGGAAGGAGGGGCAGTCGATAGTTTCTCGAGAAAAAAAGGAAAGAGGGCCGTGAAACGACTCTCAGAACCGGCCGCCGTGCATGTCGATCAGTGCGTTCGCATTCATCTGGCGCTTGCATGGCTGTGAAACGAAGTATATCAAGTCGCTTTCTCTGTCAAACAGCCCTCCCAAACCTGGCCTTGAGTTATCGTGTGTGTGACCTAGATGTGATAGAGGCGTTTCCCGCCCAGACGGCGCAAAGACTGAAGAACCATGAGACCAATTTTCCGGCCCTTCTTCAGATATGTGCTTTCGCGGTGCAGAGAGCTCGAGCCTTGGGCGCTTACCCGCCTCGAAAACTAACCCCGCAGCCGGATCTGGGCCTACAGGGACGCGACCAACAAACAAACGACAGCACCAAAGCGCTCGAATTGACACTCTCTACTCGCCCAAGCCGTAGCCGCTATCGATAGCACACGTGGCGCATGAGAGAGCCAGCGGATGCTCCCACCCTGGTCTGCTACCACCAGGGCTGAAAGACCAGCGGAGCTCGTTGGAGGGTTGTCATTTGACAATCCAGCGCTTACGGCTTGCCATTAATAGAGCGGAGAATTTCTGTTCTGCTTATCGATTACGAATTATGGACGGGCTATTACCCCGCGGCCCGCAGCTGATGCCAGACAAGGCTGCAGGTGCCGTCCCGTCTCCGGACTTCAGTTTGTTGTTTGCCTTTGTCTGACACCAGGTGTGATAGAGGCGCCCGGGAAGAGTAAATTTTAGTGGGGTTTCCGCAAACGGCGCTGGTGGCTGCAAAGAGCCGCGACTCTACGCCCCGCTGGTAAAGGCTGTAAGCAATTGGCGGTGTAGGTTGCAATCACTTTGAAGAGGTTCTTATGGTAAGATAAACTACATGTATGCATACATCCTTCATTATCTAGAGCATCGTGAAACAGCAGAATACCAAAAAAATATAAGAAACTTATCGTAAACATGAATTGAGAAGCTAGAAATTTCCAATCGAGTACAATACAAGGACGAAATTCATATATCTATTCACGTAGACGAGAAGAAATTCATTAAAACGCCTCTCCGTACCTTGCCACCAACTTAGGCTGTGCATAGTTAGCTCTTCATCTCTGCTTGGGGTTGTGGAATACTTATCTAAAAATAATGTGTAGCCATTACCTTCATCCCAAGAGGAAAGTAATGGCTACTAACAGCACCCGCTCCACCAAGGAAAGCCTTGCCTTTGACCGTAATATGCAGTAGTGGAAGACCTTCCCTCATCTATCCTATTCATTTCCGTTCTTCAAGGTAGCCAAGATATCATCATCACCAAAACCCATACAACGCTTCGTCTTTCTCATTCTGCGGTCAACCAGGACATAGCATCGCATCACATATATCATTCAATTTACACCTCCTTCTGAGACCAGAGGGCAACCAGAAGAGACAGACAAGCACTAAGCTTTGATCCTCACACTAGAGAGGTCCCGCTCTGCTGGCCGTAGTTCCCAATGATATCGCAAGTAGGTTTCGCTGAAACAATACAGAGATAGATGATATCGAGGAGAGCAAGAACGTGAGAAAGATGAAAGCTTGCCTTTAAGTTGAAGCTAGATATCCTGATCTCCTGAAGGACACACCCCACGCAATTGGAAAGTCGCAAGACAGTGAGCAAAAGGTGAACCCATGGTCCAACTTCGGACCAACAAGCATTGTCAAAGGAGCACGGCTTTCTATTTACCACAGTGCTCTCAGCGGCTCCCGCTCCCTCATCCCAGGTTCAAACATGCATGCCTCCTTAGTCGAGTACCTCGTACATCATCATGCCATCGGTCTTTGACAACTCCGCCTTGGTATCCTTCATTGCCTCCCAATAATGAGAAAACGTCACATTAGATTTCCTATCTCAAAGACCTCCCGGTTTGTAGTTGCATTACCCTCAGAGACAGGTCTTTTGATTCCTCTTCTAGTCCTGCTATCCAAGGCAGCAGGCAGAAGGGCATTTGGTAAACGGACAAAGTACATCTTCAAAAACCGCTTCCATCCTCAGTTAAGAGGGAAATAATATGTCCAGTCAACTGTTCAGATCAACTAGAAAAATGACGGCGCTTGCCGTCAACTCAGATGCTAAACACCAGAGGAGGCAATTAACGCGGCTGATCAAGATCCCCAAGGGGGGCTATGCCAAATGGGTTGTACCGCGGCATAGGCCCTGTGAGCGAGTTTCGTTGTGGGTAGACAACGATGTAGTATAGAGGACGGGTTGGAGAGCAGTCCTTTCTCAAATCTCTGAAAAGAAGATCTCTCAAAGAGTTAAAGAAATGCCCGGGACGTCTTCTCCATATAAAGCTCGTCGTAGTCAAAATAGCAAGCTGATTAAAACCAACGACCCTCAACTCTCCCCAAGTTGATAGTCCAATCGGCCGTGAGGTACTCTGCAAACGATCTTCCACTCTCCTTCGGCAACATCGTAATTTTCTCAAAAGGGTGCAGTTTGTCACCTTCACCTAAACCACTTGAAAGCGACCGGAGCTGACGATATGCCACACTCTCAAACTCCCATCGGGAGGAGGCAATTGGCCGATCCGCTCACATGCTTCTGCTCGTAAAGCTTCCAAGACCCCGCTACACGGCGTCAAGAGACACGTGATTCCGACGAGTGTCTTGTACTTGCACACCACCACTTTCATGGCGGCAGGAAACATGTGCGCAGAATAGGACTGTTTGTAGGCAGTTCCCATGTTTCAGGGGGCTGGTAGTCGCGCTCTATGATCAAGCGATCTTCGGTGGAAAGAAAACACCCAGAACCCTTAAAAGAAAAACACCGATAAAGTGAAAGCGAAGAGGGCTGTTCGCAAGCTCTCACTAGCGAGGACAAGGCAACCACTGAGCGCGGGGAAATCGAAGAAAATTGGAAGTTCCAGCAAGTACATAAAGACGATCGAACGCTAAACGCAGACTAATGAAGATCCCAAAGACAACCCTCCTATAGAGGAGCCCGGCATCTCTCACCTGCTCTCTCCCATTAATCCCTGACTACAGAACGCATCGACAAAAGCATCCCAAAATGATCAGAGCATGTCCAGCTGAATGCACCGACGCGCGTCCTCGCATGAGGATCTTACCCAAGAAGGCGCATGTTGCAATCTCTTTTCACGTCCGTTAAGACTCTAGACGCCAAACCTCTCTTTCACCTTCCACCCCTCTCCTTGGTCTACTAAAGAGTAGAGGGAGTGGTGGCGGAAGGATAATCAAAAAGTTGACACTATAAACCGCGAAACTACTCTTCTGAATGAAGAAACCGACGAGTACTTAGGGTTAAGTTCCGAAGCCCATCCTCCCAACACTGCCCTTTGCAATGTTTCTAATGCAAACTTCCAAACGTGACATGATCCAACTGCCCATATGAGACCGTGCTATGAGGCTCGGGGAGAAGTTGTCACGCAAGGAATTTGAACAGGTGTAGGGGGTTTTGACAACATTCCGTGCGCGAGGCTGGAAGATAGGAGTCGGGAAACTGTGGGGAGGGTGCAGTGCCTGTGCTTTGTAACGCCCAGTGTTGCTGAGCAAGAGGTCTTTGAGATAGGAAAGTGAACGCTTGACAATGAGCAGACGCCGAGTGAGGGAGAGTCTAATTAACTTCAGGTCCGGTTCGAATCGAGAAAGGAATCCATGCATGAAGAAAGGAGATGATCGGTAACGATTGGAGCAGCGAATTAAGCCCAGAAGCAGGTGAAGAGGGTCTGTATTCTTTGAATAGAAATGGGAAGGAAGTTAGGGAGACACGCGAAAACCGCGTCTTCGATGCTGACTAAGGAGCGCGAGGCAACGTGACTTCGCCCCAGAAGCGGTGGTCAAAGCTCCATACAAAAAATGCACTTGAATAACACAGGATACTCAAGCTCTCCAGTTCGATATTGAGGGACAAACATGAGAACCTACGCCGATCTCGCAGCATCCACTGCCGCAGCAAATGCTTTCCTTGACCCAGTGTTAGTTCGAGGTAAATATTGGACCCTCAGTAGGAGAGTTCGAAAAACTAAAGACTACATTTAGAAAAGATATCGAAGGCGAAAGGCCAATCCTTTATCGACCGGCTCGTTCAACAACTTTCTCTAGATGAGCTTGCTCTGGTTACTCCGAGGGCTGCTGTTGTTAGGCACGCTCTAAATCTGCTATTGACTATACATCGTCAGCTCAGCTTAAGTCAGGACGATACACCACCGAACAAAGTCTCTCTGCGAAGTGTCCAAAGTCCAGATATTCTTTATGATCCGAGGTCTCGGAGGACGTTACACGGGCTATTTGACTTAGTTTCCTTGGAAGGGGTATATCCTTCCCTTTCTCCTGGCGTGGGCATACCCCTCGAGCGCCGTGTGAAGTCTGTACTGCCTGCTAGTGTGACCACACATCAGGCGCCGTCTAACAACGGAGACCGGGACCTCGGTTTGCTGCAAGACATTGTCAACTGCTTACTTGAGATAAATTCAGGTAAAAGAAAAGGCATTGGGCAGATATTTCAAGACCGTGCATTGGTCGATCTCATCTCCGCCTGTGGAGAGCTGGCATTTGGTCCTTACTCAGGGGACATAAATGCACGGTCTAGCATAACCAGCACCTTAAGTACACTGTTAGATGAGTACGTCTTACATCTTTTTTTCATCAAAGGAGGTTGTGGCAAAGAATATAAGAAATAGTATAGAAATTTTCAAGACTCGGTGTTTGTACAAGTGCTAAATCTTCTTGCTTCTGGTAGAACGTCGACTTCCACGCTTCTCCCTCTCCTCACATCCCTAATTCATCCAAACACCCCAGCATGGCTTCGTCCTCACCTATCAACCCCTCTGTCTCTCATTCCGCTCAGACCGAATGGAGTGCGACAAATCATAGAGTACATCGCATCAATATCTCCCCTTCCACCCCCTGAAAATACGGAGAGTGGAAGTTCAAATGCTACTCAATCTAAGGACATCCTGCGAGGCCCCAAACTTCCCCTTGAAGCTCTTACTCATGCCTCACGCCTTCTGTCCTCCGTTCCTAGCTCGTTATCCGCGCACGAATACTTTTCCCAATTAGCACCTCAGCTCTTTGACATCCTTGACGGAACACTCGGTCCGGGGATGGCAAAAACTGCAGGTTTCATCATTGCTGGAATCCTCGACAGAAAAGCCTACGGGCCGCCTGGAGAAGCTGGGTGGGAAGCCTTTGCGCGACCTCTACTAGATTGCATCGATCCTTCCATGAAAATTAACAATTCCGCCCACGAACATCGCCAGGGCCAAGCCGTTACACGGGTACTTGTCTCAACATCAGAGTTGGATGTAGCATTGAAGAGGCTCGGGGCATTAACAATGTCCCATCCGAACCCAAGACTAGCCAAAAGACTCCTCGGGCGAGTGTTGGTACCATTATGGGGGCTGCTGTGCTTTGCAAAAAAAGTCGGCCAGCTTCCCACTTCCGACAAGCTAAAGTCGCTAATAGGGCTATACTTAAAACTCTCTGGGACCTCAAAGGAAATTATCAACATTGCACACGAGATAAGATTTGACGGAAGAACCGCAGAAAACGGGCAGGATGGTTGGGTCTACGTAAAAGATAGCGACGGGAAGGTTGAGATCCGAAAACGTTCTCAGAGCGACAATCCCATGAACTCTACAAATATCACCAATATGATTGAAGAGGTTGGGGATGTACACACTCGGACTGAAGATTTCGTCCTTCTCTTAGCTTCTGGTAGCGTCGACGATAAGACTATCGGCGAGGTCTTTGTGAATATAAGTAAGGAGTGGCTATTACAAAGCCCATCTGCCAAGAAAGAGTATCTCTATCGAATAGACCACCCCAAGGAGGGCATAGGGAAGAATACTCTGCAATCGCTGGTCAGCATGAAAATTATTCAGGGCATATTGTCGAAGCTAAAGGATAAGCTTGGGAAAGAACCCATTCATATCTTCGAGCTTGTCAAGCAGGTGCTCAATGAATTCATCGAGCACTACAAGGCTGGGATCGAGATGGAAGAAGATCTCAAGAAGCCTTCTTTGAGAAGCCTGGGAAATATCGTCCAGCCCCAGCAATCGACGCCAGGCATGGCTATGAAAGTTGCAGAGGAATCCACAGGAATCGCCTCAGCAGCAATGAGTCTCCTAACTGCCATCTTGAGCTGCATTGCCGACGACTTAAAACCCCGGGAACAACAAGCCCTAACCTCCATTGCCCCCTCCCTCGAGTTCCTCTCCACCCCACACAGGCCAGGAATCCCGGCTAGCTTCTCCAGCACAGCTACAAACCTTCTAACCCTCATCTCCTTTACCACGGCCTCTTCCCCTGCATCCTCCAACCTCCCAACCTCCTCAATCCCAAACCCCCTTGCAGAAGGCAGAAAGACCTACGGCCTCGCCCTCTCCTACCTCCACGACGAGCTGATCCCTGTCCGCGCCGAAGGCCTCAAACTCCTTGAGACCCTAATCCACAATCGCTCGCCGATATTAGATATCCAAGCCACACTCGCGCTCCTCCTGTCGCTCTTACAGGACGAGGATGAGTTCATTTACTTGAATGTCATAAAAACCCTGACTATACTTGCGGATAGGCACGGGAATGCAGTTACGAGGACGCTGGTAGAGCGCTATGTAGATCGCGGAGAAGAGCTAGGTCTTGATTCACGGTTAAGAGTCGGTGAAGCGCTGTTGAGGATTGTGCAGAGGAGTGGTGCGGCATTAATAGAGGACACAGCCAGGACAGTTGGTGAGGGGATGACGGAGGTTGCAGGTCGGAGAGGAAGGCGGGTCAAGGATATGAAGGAAAAAGAGAAACGAGTTAGGCTGGAGAGAGCAAAGCACAGAGAGGCTGAGCAGGAGTGGGGTGGAGAAGTGCCGCAGTTTGATGAGGATGAGGAGGAAACAGAGGAGGACAGGCGGAACGAGCGGTTAGCGAAGATCTTGGAGGGCTGGGAGGGTAAAGATGCCGAAGAGGATGTGAGAGTACGCACGTCTGCACTTTCGATACTTGGGTCGGCTGTTGAGACGAATGCAGCGGGACTGGGATCGATGCTTGTCTCTACAGCTGTAGATCTTGCCATCTCAGTTCTCACTATCGAGACACAAGAAGAAAAGGCTATCTTGCGTCGTTCAGCCGCTATACTGATACTCAGCGTTCTGAAGGCGCTCGATGACGCCCAGGAGAAGGGCCGGAAGCTTGGGTTTGGATTTGCGGGCGAGAATCTCACAGACGTCGTCAGGGTCTTGAAGTATGTGCAGGTCATGGATGGGGACCAGCTCGTTAGAGGACACGCAGAGACGATCATTGAGGGACTAGAGACGTGGCGGGTAAAGAGCTATATGGCGCCATCAATGCAGTCGAAAGTCCCACCCAGTCTTGAAAATCTAAGTAGCGGACGGATTGCAGGTCTTTCGGTAGGAAATCTCGACGGCGATGCACGGCTCCGTATTGAGGAGCTTGAATAGGCAGTTCGGTGTGCTTTCTGAATATTCTGGCGTACATGGGTATGTAATGGGTAGGATCGAGTTGGCAACGTTATGGCAATGAACTACATCCCTTCAGTGCGCCAAAATCCTCTAGTACGTAGAAAGTAACGTAGCACTTTTGAATTCGTGGGAATTATTGCTGGTATGACCGCGAAAGCTCTCGCCTGGGAGCCGTTTGTGCTCTGCTGAGTTTATCTCCGGAGCCCGTGATGCTTGTGGGTATAAGTCTCTATCAACAGAACTCCATCCTCCTACCCGTCCTAAAAATCGCATGATATCAAATATCTCAACCCTCCATCTTCACATCTTCGCTTTTCCCTTTCGCGCCTTGTATCCACAGTACGTTATTACACCTGTTCAAAGAGAACCCATTAGCGCATAGACCCAACAACTCCTAAATAACCCAGAAAACCCACCGTATCAGAACCTGCCCCAAACTCCCCGTACTCTTATGATCCACAAACTCTTCCGTGTTTGTTAACTGGATATTCATATACGAGTCCACGCTCACGAGGCGGCCTTTGTATTCGGTCTGTCCCCATTTTAGGCGCACGATGACTTCTTCGTTGACGCTAAGCCGGGGAGGTCAGCCAGAGATATCCAGAGAGACCAGGGGGAAGGAGAGCGTACAGCGATTGCAGCATTGGCCGTGGGTTGATTGGGACGAACTGTGTGAGTATGTAAGTTAGTGTATGGCTACAATCAGAAATGTTGGAGAGCAGTGACAGCGCAGGCTTACACTCATAGTACGAGGCAATGGATGGAAACTGTTTTAAAACTGTAACGGTAAAGCTACGCTGAGAACACGTCTTGCGAGAGGTTTAACTGCGCACGTCAGTTTTCACGTTCGATATTGCTGCTTTAATGTATGCATTTGAGTGTGGTTTGGGGTATATCACGTGTGTGTATTTTTGATTTTTTCACTCTCGTTCTCTGTGGAATCTACCCAGCAGCAGAAAGGTGACAAGGATGCCCCGAAAAATCCTCAGTAAATTATAGAAGCTTCCAGGTGTTATGACAGACTGCATAGAATTCATGTGGTGGTCCAGGTTTGGGATGAATAGAACTCAACGCCAAGTATATGGGAATACTCTAGTCCACATAATGTAATTTTATTTACAGGGAAACCATTCTATAGAGCTGAACGGTGTTTGAGATAAGTCATATTTACAACTTCAGAAAATACCTGTTGAGAAGTTTAACGTAATGCGAGCACATTTGTGCATACATGTCCTCTCGAGCAAAATATACCTATGCTCGCCTGACCTCCCATTTGATGTCTTTAATACTGACTTCTTCCCCAGCCTTTTCGTCATAATCGAACCACTCGCCTTCCTCCAAAGTTATTGCAGAAAATGGAGTATTTGAATCTGTGCCAGTTGCAAGAAACTCTCCCTAATAAAATAAAAATAGCAGTCAGTAGACTTTCAGCGCATGCATTGGACAAAAAAAATGTTTTTTGGTTGTATTTCACCTACATCAGCTTTGAATTCAGTAAACTCAAGGCCGCGGCAATCAAATTCGATGATATTCTGTCTCTTGGGCGGAGATGACTGTTTGTATGACGCAGCAGGGGCCTTGATGGTTGCCGAAGATTCCCTCTAGATGATTCCCAGGTGAGAATTGGACAACTTAAGTATGGTTTACATTATGCAGACCTTGCAGTTCTTACATCTCCATACGAAATTTGCTTCGCCTCTGCTACCGCTGACGTCGTTGGCTTCCTGTAGACCGACTGGTCAGGCATACTGAACCACTCCTCACTGATATTTATAGTTTTAACTGATCACTCACAAATCGACTGACATTCACCCAATTTGGGTGAGTCTCTCTGCACGAGGTGCACTGGACTCTGAATGTATAGAAATATGGATTCTCTGGGGTGTCATCCGGTCGCAGGTCCGTCACACTATTGTAAATATGTGTTAAAAATAAGTTTACAAGAGGTAAAACTAGCCCGGGGAACGCTTCAGGAGATACCCAGTCAAATCTGCCACTAGAGTGAGCGCCAACATTGTAGATTTCCTTCTTGCGGTTATGTTGCTGCGAGTATATTGATAGAGGGGCAGGAAGTGGGCTGTCAATCTCCTGGATTAGTCATTGCCGTACCCACGTACCAGTAAAGCAGCGCAAAACCGTAACATCCGAGACGACATCACAACTTTTCATGTCACTCGGTTCAACACATTTTTGTAGAGTTTCGGTGGATTAATTGCCGTAGATTTTACTTTAATTTTACCTCACTATGATAATGCGATGCAGACTCTTTGGTTCCGAGCGGCACGGTTATCTTCGTCCTGCCGTTGCACGTTCTGTCTCTCACCAACAACTGCCCTTGCTCGGAGGGCAACGACTGCCACTGCTCGTCGACGTCTAAAGGTTGGAGATGCATTTACCGTGTTCTACTCGGCAATCTTTGCCACTGCTGCTGTTGTCGACGCGAAGTGGAAGGAAGATCGCCGGAAAGACATAGATCGGAAGATCGAAGAAGTATTGAATGACGTGAAGTCTATAAAAGAGACCATTTCTTCGAGAGCTGAGAGACTTAGCTATTCAACGGGGGATCAGTCTTTGGACGGGGTCGATGGCTCGGAGGATATCAGTAGTTACAGGAGGCAGTACCAGCAGCCTTGGGCTAATGTATGGGAAACAGCAGAGGAGGCGGAGATGGAAGAGAAGTTTTTGAGAAGTCACTGTTCAGGAATGCTTGGAGGCTCTTCATCCGCATGCAACGGTGGAAACGGGGATGCTGTCCAGAGAAATACAGCAATGGGTGGCCGAACCAGGATGAAAGATACAGCGTTGGAATTAGCCCGGGTGGAGCTCGAACAGCACATTGCAAAGCTAGTTCTACGTTTGCTGCACCAGTCCACCGACGAAGGAGTATTCGAGCACAAATATGTTGAGTTCAAGCGCACAACTAGCTCAGGTTTTACCCCGGACGAAGGGAGGAGGGCCTTTTTAAAGGAGGTGCAAAGGCGACTTTTGTTACTTCTAAATGGTCAGAATCATCTTGCAGAGAGGAGCCTGGGGCCACACCTATATCCAAGGTACGCGGCTATAGGTTCGCCAATGTTGAGAGATAGTCATCATCGACTAAACGATACTATCAACTATCTTCTCAAGACGTGTTGCATGTCTGGGGATGATATGGAAACTGTTATATCCAAGATATGCTATGAGCTTCTCGTTTCCCCGACGCCGCCGGATACGGACACCTACAATCTTCTCATCTTTTACCTAACCAGGCTAAGACGGAATGATTTAGTCAAAATCGTTTTTGATGCGATGGTCGAAACGAAGGAAACTCCTAATGAAGTTACAATATCTAGTTTGTTGAAGTTCTTCGCGGCAAGCAGCGACCTAGACAGTTTTATCAAGCTCACAACACTGCTAGCGGGGGGTGGTTCGAGTGCCGGTGCTCTTCCAGAAGCTGCCCGACGAACCGACTTCATATTTGGCGCGGCCATATCTGGAGCGATAAAGCTAGGAATGGTTGAGGACGCTCAAAGGTGGTACCGCGATATGGTTCGAGAGGGTTGGGTCCCGAATAGCCATATTCTCACATCTATTCTCCAGTGCTGCGTTTTCAGCAGCGACTGGACTTCAGGATGGCAGATTTGGCTCAAACTCAAAAAACTCTGGAAATCCAGCCCAATTTCAGAACATGTTGCTTGGCGTGCTTACTACTGGATGCTGAAACTCTGCCGGCGGTGCAATCGCAAGGATATGTTTGTTGATGTCTACCAAGAAGCGCTTCATCGAGGCTTCGATGCATCACAGCCCGCTCCGAAGATAAAAGGCCTTTCAGTAGATAAGTGGGAGAAATTACTTAGCTCGGAAAGTATCCGGGAGTCCAATATACGACGAGAGACCTATATACGAAAAAGAGGTCTCGCCGAACCGAAGACATTGCACAGGAGAACGAAACAGGGTTTAGTTAGATATCATGTTGTGGGGCAGGAAGAACAGGAGAATGCTTACCAAGGATCTTATCCTCAAGGCCCAAGCCAAGACGCTACTGGAGTTCTCGTCGAAGGTAGCGAGCTAACAGAACAGGTCGTCAAAGCAGACCTGTATATTGATCCCTCTGGCCTATAACTTGGTTAACGGCTGTTCGTCCAACGGGTACACGAAGGATCACACTCTAGTTTTAACGAATGCGAACTGCCTGATAGCGTAGTCGAACCTTAGCGAATGCAGAGAACGCTTTATCACTTTTATAAACGAGAGGTTTTAGCAGAACAGGAGACCGTGAGGACTGGTTCGAGCTTGTTCAGGCGCAAAATAAGTTTTGAAAGCTGTGAGGGCATGTGATATATATATCGTAAGCGCAAATCTTGTGGTATCTGAAAGGAGATGCCAAGAGATTCATTTTATATAATATTAACCCTTACCGACGTTAATTTTTATTGTTGACTCCAATTTTCCCAGTTAGGGGTGTGAGCTAGACAGCACGTTGTTGACTGCTACAACATCTCCTCGTCTCATTGTAAGCACGACTCTCACTACCCCAATCGTTTCTCATATACTCCACGACCAAGAGCCCACATCTACAGAATTATAAATGCCACCATGGAACAAGAAGATGCGCCCTCCCCGTCTCGAACAACCCGAGAGCTGGAGTTTGATGAGGTTACCGTACGTGATTTCCTTGTCGATGATCTAGGTCTCGAAATTCCGAGGCAGTACCGCTACGATCAGGGCATTCACGAGATCCATAAGCGGCTAATGACGCGTTTCGGCGACGAGCACTTTGCTAGAGCAATGGGGGTATTCGAAGATTTGATGGAGAATGACGATATTGCGAGCGGGTTGGGAGATGATGGAGATGTCTTTCGATCGTGGCGGCATGACTACAAAAGACGAAGGGTGAGTTCCGTAGAGCCTCAGTTGCCAATCCTTTCACTATACGTAAGCGCTTAACGTCAAACCAGGAGAATTTTGTCGATCCAGGCACACCGAAGTTTCCTAACCTCGTTCTTCCTGCTACTATTCCTCTGAGTCCAGTAAGACGCACAGCACCATACCACAGGCCATTGGTGGTCGTGGATGATATTAAGCTGGAGAAAAGGATTAGAAATGCAACTATAGAGGGATCTGAACATGGACGTACCCAACATGTGCAGATTGAGGACTTACCTTTACGCCCTGCAGAGGTGTCTGTTGTAAGATCGGAACCCAGACGTTCTCGAAGCGTGCAAGTTCAGGGCATACCTTTCCGGCGTGCAAATGAGCCTTTTGTGAAACTGGAACCTTCGCGTTCTCGGAGCTTGCGGATTCGGGACCTGCCTCTGCGCCAGGTGGACGACTCTCTTGAGAAGTTACAACTGATACCGCCTGAATCGTTTTGGTTCTCCGGTAATCTTGGCCCATCCTCTCGAATACGCCCAAAAGGGGCTAGGCTAACGGGTAACGGTGAAGGCAACGACGACACTATAAGCAAAGCAAACAATCAGAACGGTAAGGAGATCGGACTCCGCCATCGAGTGCGAAATAAGTTCTCCAAACTCCTACATAAGGAGAAGCCTCCCAGCAAGGACGAGGGCGCGTTTACCGACCCAGCGACCCCGAGCACTTCTATGGACCGCAAGATTAAAGACCCGCCTCGCCGCCTACCTTTCGGATTTGACGGCGCTCGCGACGAGCGCGACGACGAGAGCTCTGAGATGTCTCTTCCTGACCTTGATCGAAAGCTTCCAGCTATCCCTTCTCACTCGCGCAAACTAACGAGTTCTCGCTCGGCTACATCCACCGCAAACCACTCAAGGGCTGCATCAACCGACCACACGATCACTCCTTCAATCACATCCACGGGCCACTCTAGAGCTGGGTCGGTCGATCGCCAAGTGCTTTCTAGTAAGGGTAGCTTCCGCAATCTTGCTCGGGAGCTAGTAAACCCAGGACTTCCGCCTTCACCAGCTACCGTCACAACTGATCCTTTTGAACCTCAAAAGTTCAGCCCGCCTCCAAAAGCATCGGCCATTCTCGGGATGTCTAATCCACTCAAAACAGCTGGTACCCAGGGGATTCCCGACCAGTAAGTTATCCGTGCGCTACTTCTATTACTCGCAATTTCCGGCATAATAATGATTCTGACTTTCTTACCAGAGCATCTCGTTATCGTAGCATATTAGAGTCAAACCCCTTCAGCGGTGAAGGTAGCCGTGTCACCATGTGGCCGACTCTCAATCCAGAGCAGCAGGCTCATTTACTCGCGCACGCTCAACTTCTTGCTCAAGCGAAGGCGTCGCAGATGAACGCCGGGGAATCACCTAAGAAGACTACAGGCATGGTTCATTCTCGTTCTGATGGCAATGTTGCCTTCTTCGGTAGCCACGTTAGCGGTACGGAAGGCGATGAAGACGAGTTGATTCGCCCACTAAGCAGCCCAGCCGAAGCAACTCGAGGCCGCTCTAGATCTCCCGCTAAAGTCAAGTTTGCTGAGAAGGGTATGGATGAAAACATGAGAGCACAAGTCATCGTCGATGTGCCGCCCGCGCCTCCCAAGCGATCTCGTTCTCCAATGAAGAAAATGTTTGGGGAGAATGGATGGCTTGGCCGTACTACCTCTATGAAAGAGAAACCCAATGAGCAATATCAGAAAACCGGCTTGAAACACTGGGGAGGGAAGCTCAAGCAGCGGGTAGAGGATATTGTAAGTGTACTCTAGCACCTTGACTACAGTCAATACAACTAATGTATATCCGGTCTAGACCGAAGATGTGTCTAAGATGCGGATTCCTAACCCTTTTCATGTGGAAGTTGACCCGGAGATACCTTTAAACAAGAAGGTTGCAATTTCCATGGAGCCTCATGCGCAAGCCAAACTCTACGCCGAAGTCGAACTGATGCTCTGTATGACGGCCAATAACTTCCTCATCCGCCAGCGTAACGAAGGCCGGATGTCCGTTGAATCCCTTACCAAGATCACGGAGGCCTGGAAGAATAAGGGCCGCCCGCAGGTCGTCGAATTCATGTTCGATTGGGCCACACAGCGTGATTTGGTCCTCTACAACGTCAAGACCTTCAAGTTCTTCGGAGATAGAGCTGAATCTTCGGTCACTATAAATAGCGTGATGTACAACTGGAGGAACATGGCGAGAGAGTTCTCGATTCGCACTTTCTGTAACCCGGACACTATGATTAGAAAGCACCTTCACGACGTGTATAAGATCTTGGAATTCCTGGGCGCGCCTTTGACCACGTTTTTGGCCTTCCAGGAGCTCCAGGTCCATACTTTAAAGTATATGCATAACGAGGTTCAGAAGCGTGTTGAAAAGGCCAAGGTCGTGACTGGGGTGGAGCGATCCTGGCACCCGCCACTGAAGTCATCCAGCAACGAGGAGCAGCCTATCTTCACTGCCAATGAGTCCGTCGCTGTCAACAACCCGTTTGTCAAAAACCCCTTCCCCTTCCAGGGCTAAGGAACTGCGACAAGATTCCGGGGCTAAGTCTTTTAATGGATGGATCTGCCACTGCGGTTCTTTAAGGAGTTGTATTTGCACCTCATAGGACGCCGCCCTTTGATGGCTTGGTCGAAATATCCTCCATCCCCAGCGTGGGTTGGTTTGTACGCCATTCGTCTCTTTCCCCCCCTAAAATTTCCCTGTTTCCCCAATGTCAATCAAAAAGAAAACTGGTGTCTAGTAGGATGTCGTCTACACGCAGCGACGCTTTTCCCAACAGCACGTTATTCTGTGAAGCATCTACTTATGGTGCCTGTAAAACACATTATGGATGTGCCTGTACTTCATATCGTCCTCAACCTCACCTCTGTGGATACCATAGCTGGAGCGAAACCTCTGTGTTTCCCTCGAGATCTTGGTCATCACAATATGTTGAGAACTCAGATGTGTTTCATTTGCTTTTACTCAAGAAATAGGTGTTCTTAATGTTCTTTTCGCATCTTTGCTTGCTCCTGTAAAAACACTTTTTTTTAAAGAAACCTTCAAGAGAATTGAGAAGGTGAAGACCCTCTCTATGTAAACTAAAAATCAAATCAAGATCAAACGTTATGAATACAGCCCAGAAGGGTAGGAGGGGCTGTCTTCTATGTATAGCCAATTGAACATGTGCCGGCTTAGTCACGATTGGCAGGAGCAAGCGACGTCATCCGCAGGCGTAAAATTATTGTTCGAGTTAGTCACAACACGACAACAGCAAGACCTACTACCTATATTCACTCCGAGTACCACCACCTCATGTAGCATCCCTGATCTCAAACCAGCAGCTGGCCTTGCTGTGTCACTCCCTGGACGAATAGCTGCCACTTATTTCTATCCTGGTAGTTCTCAGCATTGCACGCAGTCTTGACGTGACATCCGCGAGGGTGCCTACAGCTTGCACCTCCAAACACCTGTCCTTTTTGCTGGCGCTTCCACAGGTAGACTTCCCCAGAATCTTATCTAAATACATAGGTTTTATGAAGAGCATAGACTTAACAAATTTCTTACTAGTAGAAGTCTCCACATGTCTCCTTCGGCGGCGGTAACTCATACGTATGGTCCTACCTGTGCCTTCTATCGTCCTAATCACGATATCTCCTCTCCAGATGCTCCTGCCGTGAAATCTCAGTTCTTCTACAGCTCGGCCACTCCTATTGATGACCCAATATCTCCTCTTCCGCCGCTGGTCAGTGGAGCAAATGCCGCTGTGAAGTCGAGATTCCCCTCGCGCCCGTTCTCTGCACACGACAATGCTGCGCTTGAGGAGGCATGGCTTGGGCTTCTTGCGGAGGAGGAAGACTCCAAAAAGGAGTCTAGCCACCGCCCAAAACCAAGCAAGGCGGTTAGGATAACAGGGTCAAATGCTGGTGCTGACGGTGGGGCTCAGGATGACAATCTTGGGGAGGATAGCCTCGGGGAGACCGAGATATCGCCTAAGCAAGCTGTAGAAGATATAGAGGAAAGGGATGACGGAAAGAAGAAGAGATTTAGGTCGTCGAAGAGGAAATCTTCCAAGCCCCTGAAGGAAAACTCTCCAAATGATAGCGAGAATGGAATATACGAAGCCGAAAATGTGTCTGAGTCCGACAAGGATGCCTCTAGCGGTTCTCTAGCAAGAAGGATTAGCTCCCGGTTCAGGGCTAAGGACGGGAACAAAGTGTCGGACCTTAAAACGAAGAAAGCTTCTCCGGCTTTCCGGGCTCGACAGACTGATGTCACTATGTATGGGACAAGTCTGTCGGAGAGTGACACGACCGGGACGCCGTTCATTCGTGCGCCTGCTCGCCCTGAGCGACCGCGCTCCGGCCTGGATATAGACTCTCCGACCGTGAGAAACGAGGCCGAGGGGCAAGCCGATGAAGGCGACCAATCTGCCGGACAAACGGCTTCAGATCCGACGTCCCCAAGCGCAACATCTCCCCGAGCCACTGAGAGAGGTGCGAAGATCAAGTCGCCTTCAAAGTTGCGTGTACGTTCACAGAAAAGTGTTGAAACAGGGGTCTGTGTGCCTGTTGGAATATCCCGATTGCACCTCGTTCGCTTTCCAGAGATGCGGATGGAACCGATATACTGGTCCCCAGCTCAAGACATATCTGCGGTGACCAGGGGGACTTGGTTCTATAGAGATACATTTCTCCCTGTGGAGCCGGAGGTGGCGAACAGGCTAGAAGCTGGCTACTTGGAGCTTAAACCTTGGACGGAGACATGGAATGATGAATTGAATAGTGCTATCGAGGTTGGTGCTGAAGGCGAGCTCAAAATTACCTACCGACTCTATCCAGACGAAAGACTCAGGCGTGCTAGCAGCGTTGAGCAGACAACTGAAATGACCCAAGAATTTAGTAACGGGAGATACGCTGAGAGATTGGAGGCAAACAAAGCTGCAGGTGCAAACAAATTGAGCACCGGTTTCCCGCAAAATGACCCTACTACCAATTATTTGAACGCTAGCGTTATATACATAGATGCAAAGGACGCGTATATCCTTCCAAAGGCGAGCCTTCTACCCTCTCGTTCCTCTTCTCGCCGGCCCCTGGCAACCATCCGGAAGGGAAAGACGGTGGGTATTCCTGTCGTTCGCGGATTCGACTGGGAGGCCTGGGAAAGACTACATCCTCCGAGACGATCTGTAACTGCTATCAGGGCAGAAGAGGGCGGTAGAGTATCGCAATCCGAAACTGCAAATGTTGATAGCGGAAGTAAGTGTGAAGCTTGCGCAAGGCGGGAGGAACGGCCGAATGTCACGGACCTTATTCTCGTCATCCATGGGTAAGTTTTCCGCTTAGATATGTTGTGATTGTATGCTTACATACTGCAAAGCATTGGTCAAAAACTCTCTGAACGGGTTGAGAGCTTCAATTTTACACATGCCATCAATTCGTTTCGTCGGATGATGAATGTGGAGATGAGAACAGAGTCTGTGAGGCAGCATTTCAGGCCTGACTTAGAAGGAATTATGATCCTTCCGGTAAGTCCATTAACCGGCCCCATAGACAGCACTGCTGACTACTGGATCAGATCAATTGGCGCTCTACACTCTCCTTTGAAGATGGGGGTCCGCCGCAGGTGGACGAGAATGGTGAACTTGATCCAGCTATTAATCATTTCAGTCTCAGTGATATTACACCTGAGACTATCCCGGCAGTGCGCAACCTCATTAGTGACGTAATGCTCGATATCCCTTACTATTTGTCTCATCACAAACCCAAGATGATCAAAGCTGTAGTCAGAGAGGCGAATCGTATCTACCGATTGTGGTGCAAAAATAATCCAAACTTTGATAAAACAGGGCATGTGCACCTGATTGCTCACTCTTTGGGAAGCGCGATGGCTGTGGACATCTTGAGTAACCAGCCAACGAGATTGCCGAGAGAATTGAATCTGGACAAGAAGATTCTCGAAGATAGGTTCGAGTTTGACACTAAGAATCTCTTTTTCGTCGGTAGTCCGGCTGGGTTTTTCTTACTACTTAATAGGAGTGAGTGCGCTACGGATATCTAAGAGAGAACATGCTGACACCTGTTCCTGTTTAGGGAGCCTACTTCCTCGAAAGGGTAGAAGCAATGTGGGCATGGATGGTGAAGACGTTGGAATGGGGATTGCCGGCGAGACTGGGACCTATGGTTGTATGGCAGTCGACAATATCTACAATGTCATGCACCTCTCTGATCGTAAGTCCTTAAATTCATCCATAGCTCGGACTATCTAACATTAATCTGTAGCTATTGCGTATTGCCTCAACGCTACGGTAGACATAGAGTATGCCTCGTCCATCAAGACCGCATCAGTCCCCAACACTTCACCCACCATGCTCGAATCAATCGGCAGCGCCTTCCGATCAATTACCCCAAGCTCAGCTGTCATACCAGATGCACCCCTGTTGAAACCCTCAGTAAATCGCCTTCCCTCAACGGTTGAGATGGAAACCCACAACTTCACCCGCGAAGAAATTGCGGAGAAACGTATGTACCTCCTTAACGACAACGGACAAGTCGACTGGTTCCTAACCACCGGCAATGGCCCTTTGGAGATCCACTACCTGAACATGCTCGGAGCACATAGTTCGTACTGGTACTCTAGGGATTTCTGTCGGTTCTTGGTTCTGGAGGTGGGGAGGGAGCCGGGCAGGGCCAACACACTCTTGAATATGCGGCCGGCGAAGAAGGCGTATAGGAAATGAGAGGTTCTTTGTTGGCTGTGGCTGTGGTTCTGCTGAGTCTAGGCTGTTTTAGTAAGCCGTGTCTTCTCTTCTATTGGTGAGCGTTACAGGATTGGGTGTACCTAGCGGGAGTTTGGAGACTATACACAAAGCCGGGGCATCGTACTATAGATTCCTTCCGTAGCGTTCGAGCACTAGAAGTAACGACCGAATGGATAATGACTGGTTTCACTCTCACATCAAACACATGGTTCAAACACCGCACCGTTGAACAGGTGAACGGAAAGAGTGAGCTCGTAAAATAATCATCCATTGATATTCATCTTTTGTTACTACATCGTAGCCTTCGTTTTAAAATAACATAGCGTTGAAAATAGAGCCTACTTATAAAAGCAAGCTATTCTATCATAGAGATAGAGAAGAGAGGCCAGCAAGGAACAGCTATTACGTCTAAAAACTCCTTTTTTCCGCACCAAGATAAGCAAGCCATTAGCATACTACAAGGTGACCTCAACTCTACCCTCGTTACCCGGAGCACTACCGCCTAAATTCGGTAGAAGGTAAGTGATATCATCCCAAGGATGCCTATAGAGACCGGTTCGTAGTCTCTTCTGATCGAGGTAATGCGCAATCAGACCAATGCTTCTGCCGAGCACGAAGAGACCGTTCAAGACACCCATGCTCAGGTAATCTTCAGCTTCTTCGGGGCTGAAGGCACCGCAGTTGCGAAGCAAGTCAACAAAGCAGACGGCGACGCAGCCATCGACGTTGAGAATGAGATTGTCCTTCTTGGAGGTCGTGACGGTCTCAACAGCAAGAGCATAGTCGAGCAGCTTGCAGCTGGGGAATCGCTTCTTTACAAACTCCTTGACGAGCTCAACACGAAGATCGGGGTTGTTGCGAGATTTGACCTTGTGGCCAATACCAGGAACTAGATAAACGTAATTAGCAAGGCTTCAATAGTATATAAGGCCTGCGTGTAACTTACTAAGCTTGTTCTGCTTCCTCATCTGGTCAACAAAGTCACGTGGGCTCAAACCTTTATCGAAAGCCTTAGTAAACTCCTCAGCAGCACCATCGAGAGCACCACCAAACCTTGAACCAATGGTCAGCAAACCGCTGACCAAGGCGCTGATCAAGTCCTTTCCTGCTCTCGTGGTGATGATAGTGTTCATCGCGCCAGAGACGGCGGGGCCGTGATCGGCAGTCAACATAAGCACCATCTCAAGGAACTTGCTGGCGTAATCTGGAAGACGACGGCGGAACCACAGGAGAGACATAACACCACCAATTCCAATGTCTTCCTTGAAGACATCAGAAATTGGCATACCGGCGTATAGGAGCTCCTGGCCACGATCATCAGAAATGGTGGAGATGAAAGCGGCTGGCTTTCGGATGAGACCAAGCTCTTGAGCCCAGGAGTAGTCGATCGGGATCTTCGGTGGAACAGGCTCTGGTTGAGGCTTGATAGTACCCTGCTTGACTAGCTTCTGGTAGACCTGGGCAAGAAGCTCGGGCAGCTCCTCGAACGTATCTGGGACGTGGATGCCAGCGTCACGCATTGCCTTGTTCTTGGAAACGGCGGTCTCTAGCTGGGAGTTCGCAAAGGACCCAGCATGACCGAATTGTACCTCTGTCTTGAACATGCTCGCACAAGTCCCGATAGCCCATGCAACGACTGGCTTGGTGATAGTGCCAGATTTAACGGCTTCAATCACCCGGTACTCCTCAATACCCCCCACTTCACCCAAAAGCAATAGGATCTTGCATTCAGGGTCAGCTTGGTATCTCAACATGTGATCAATGAACGTGGTCCCAGGGTAACGATCACCACCAATGGCGACGCCCTCGTAGACGCCGTCCGTAGTGTTGGCGATGATGTTGTTGAGCTCATTGGACATACCACCAGACTTGGAGACATAGGCAACGGATCCCTTGCGGTAGAGCTTTGAGGCAACGATGTTGTCCATCATACCACCAGTGTTACCGATCTTGAACGCACCGGGCTTGATACCTCCGACGGTGGCTGGGCCAATGATAGTGATGCCCTTCTTTTGAGCGACATGCAAGATTTCACGAGCACGCTAAAATTATAGATTAGATATTTGATTTCCATGGAGTTAAGATGTGAATCTTACTCTCTCCGGAACACCTTCGGCAATAATTGCGATAGTCTTGATTTGAGGGTACTCCATTAATTCCATTGTGGAGCTGTACACACTTCGGGAAGAGGCAAAGTTGACAACAACGTCCACATCGCTGTGCTTCGCCATTGCCTTATCCACACTCTGGTAGACGGGCAAGAGTGTCTCGCTGGTTCCCCAGTACCTAGAACGCCACAGCGGTTAACCATAAATTTTCCATCGCGAAAGCTAGGCAGATCTGGAAGCTCACATCTTGCTCACGAACTGACCACCGAAAGTGTAAATGATGCCGGCAACAGAGGGAGTCGACCGTTTGCAGATGAAATCAAAGTCAAGCATGCCCTGGACAGCCCTGGGCTGTAGACCACTACCAGCAGAGCTGTGTTAGATATTTTGATTCTCGCAAGTATTTGGGGCTTTAGTCAGAGGCAGGGGACTTACTAAACGAAGCATCTGGTCTTGTTGTGGAACAGAGTATGGGGGGCATACGGGCTCAATGGCCGGCTGGGCGCTGTGAATCTGCGGATGTTGTCGTTGGCAGAGAGGTTGCTACTCGCAGCGGCAGAACTGGGCACTCCATTCGTGCCGCCCGGAACGTCGTGGGCAGCAGGCATGATGATGGTGGATTACAGGAACAGAGGGAGATCGATTGAGACTTTCCAGAGAAATGTCAGTCCTGCTTCTAGAGGTTTCAATTGTTTGAGAGCTGAGGGAGCGGTGTGATCGTGTGCTGGGTGGTAGAAGACTCGCCGCTTCAGTGCTTGGAACCTTGTTGAGAAAATTACTCAGTACTTACCAAAAGAAGAGAATTAGATGATTCAGTTTGACAGAAATTGACGCTCGTCTCAGACTGTGATATTTCTAGAGCAGAGCGCAAGTGTATTTGGGATTGTGATGCAGCTGGGTCTGCTTCTTGAGAATTGCCCTTGATGCTTTTGGAGCTGCACTGGTCTGTTTCGAGTCGCAATTCTGCTGAGACCCCTTGAGGTCGCTAGAGGTCATGCTTTGGTTGGGCTACTTTAGCGCGATTTCAAAACTGACCAGCTCACACCGCACAGAGGACGGGAGGATCCGCACGACAGGGACCGAGAAACGGTTGGGGAAACCCGAAATGTCAGGGTCTTCCGAGCGCACATTTACGACAGACGTTCGTCCGGACCTGAAAAATGGGCTATGCAACGCCGGCCGAGAAGGTAATCCGCAACACCGGCCGAGAAACAATGTAAAAACGACCGAATTTCTGTTGCACTGCTGAACCCCGTCAGCTCCACAGCTTTTGCTTGTTGCCAGACAATCCGATTTCGCCTTCGGGTCGTTACTGCGAATTGATTGAACTCCCAAAGTGCCGTGGACTTGTTGACCCTGACCAACCTTTCCTTAAAAACTTTTTTTGGCCCGGTTCCTCCCCACTGCCTTCGCTCACCGGCGGTTTAGCCCAACCCTTGGGCTCAACCACCCATTTGGCGAAATTTGTTTAGCGAGAACGAGAGCCCACTCTTAGCCTCACACTCCCTGGCGATTCATACTCACCCGAAATCTCTAGAATAACAGCCCATGCAAGCCGTCCCTAAATCTGTTACGCCTGTCGTACAAGCAAACCAACGTAGTCAATTCATCTTCTGCGAACTTTGACCGGATCCAACCACTTCAACCTCTTCAAGATGTAGGTTTAATCCCGTTTCTTCTGTTTACCGCCTTGGGCTTTGCGTTGAGAGGATAAATGGGTGGTGCGGTGCAATTGCTTTGAGTTGAGCTCTTTTAAAGTGGGCTCGTGCATTTACTGCTCTCTCCTGCTTCCACTCCGTTGTCAGATCGTTAATTTCCATAACTGAGATTTTGTGTTTGTACACCTGCAAAGTTCTCTAACAAGCGTATACTTACCGCCTTTCCTTCACAGACCGAACTCCAAACAACTCTTTACTCAATCATGTCCGCTAAATCGATCCTGGAGGCCGACGGCAAAGCCATCCTTAACTACCACCTTACAAGAGCTCCGGTGATCAAGCCGACTCCTCTCCCTGCCTCTGCCACACACAATCCTGCCCCGAAGCTTGCTTCCCTCCACTTCCCAGAAGATTCTGCCGTTTCCGACATCCTCGATCAGGCCGAAAACACATACCCTTGGCTTTTGGTCCCCGGCTCGAAGTTCGTTGCGAAACCAGATCAACTGATCAAGCGGCGCGGTAAGAGCGGTCTTCTTGCCCTGAACAAGACATGGCCAGAGGCCAGGCGCTGGATAGAGGAGCGTGCTGGAAAGCCTGTCAAGGTTGAAACCGTGACTGGTGTACTAAGGCAATTCTTGGTGGAGCCATTCGTGCCACATCCCGATGGAACTGAATATTACGTCAACATCAATTCCGTGAGAGAGGTACGTTTAACCTTTCCTTCGATTTTTCTCACTGCTCACAATTCGAATCTCTTTCTGTCGTTCTCTCGTACACGTTTTGGAATTATGTTTGATGTCCTGTGGCCAAATATTGAGGTTGGGTGGATGCATATATTGGACTTTTATTTAGCCAAGCTACCGGCCATATATTCACATGCCGACCTCTCAGCTCCGGCTGTGGCGCGGGCGAACGGAGACCCACCCATACCAACTCCTTCCCCACACCTCTTAGCCATTTTATGTATGCAGTAGAGCTGTTGGTACCTGCATTTGGCTTTCTGCCGTTTCCGGTGCCGGCTCTTGCTTTCAGAAAATCATTTGTCTTTGAATGTCGGGGAGCAGGGGTTATTGTTAATGCTGCTCGTTATTTTTCCTATCGTCAATTGGGATTGCGTGAATATTTAACTGATTTCGGAACACTCTTAGGGCGACTGGATTCTCTTCACGCATGAGGGTGGTGTTGACGTCGGTGATGTCGATGCCAAAGCTGAGAAGATCCTTATCCCAGTTGATCTATCGCAATATCCTTCAAACGAAGCACTTGCTGCAACCCTTCTTAAGAAAGTCCCCAAGGGCGTGCACAATGTCCTTGTTGACTTCATTTCTCGGCTATATGCGGTCTACGTTGACTGTCAATTTACGTATGCGATCCCATGCTACTAAAACGTCGACTGATGGATGAACGCTAATGTACACGATAACAGTTACCTTGAGATCAACCCTCTCGTGGTTATCCCGAATGCTCAGGGCACATCCGCCGAAGTATTCTTCTTGGACCTAGCAGCGAAACTCGATCAGACTGCCGAGTTCGAGTGCGGTGTTAAATGGGCTGTTGCTCGCAGCCCTACTGCTCTCGGTATTCCAGGCGCCGCGAAAGCCTCCGAAGGCAAGGTTAGCATTGACGCTGGCCCACCGATGGAGTTTCCGGCACCTTTTGGCCGAGAGTTAAGCAAAGAGGAGGCTTACATTGCCGAGCTTGATGCAAAGACTGGTGCTTCTCTCAAGCTTACTGTCTTGAATGCCGAAGGCCGTATCTGGACACTCGTTGCCGGTGGTGGTGCCTCCGTTGTCTATGCCGATGCTATCGCATCTGCGGGGTTCTCCAGCGAGTTAGCTAATTACGGAGAGTACTCTGGTGCTCCCACCGAGACACAGACCTACCACTACGCCCGGACCGTTCTAGACTTGATGCTTCGTGCACCAGTTCATCCCGATGGCAAGGTCTTGTTCATTGGTGGTGGTATTGCTAACTTTACCAATGTAAGTAACACCATCGTCTCCGTGAATTTTTTTATTTGAGCGGCTATACTAATTACCGCTCAGGTCGCATCAACATTCAAAGGTGTCATCCGCGCTCTCCGCGAGTTCGCTCCAGTTCTCATCGAGCATAACGTTCAGATTTGGGTGCGTCGCGCGGGCCCCAATTACCAGGAAGGTCTCAAGAACATCAAGGCCGTCGGTCAAGAGCTTAAGTTAGACATCCATGTTTACGGCCCCGAGATGCATGTCAGCGGTATCGTCCCTCTGGCGCTGGTGCCAGGAAAGAATAAGGGCGATGTCAAGGAGTTTGGGGCTTAAGTAAATTATCTTTATGAGGGTGGATGACGTGAGGTTGGCGAAAATAGAGGTTTATTGGGTGTCGTCAGGGCAGCTGTATTTGCTACGCTCCTCTGCTAACATGCTCGGAGCCTTTGCTACTGCGGTTTCTCCAAAAATAAATGGCGCCCTCTGTTTTCAACTTATAGCTAGCTTTTTTTCCGCAAAGAAAGTGGAAGAGCTCATATGATACTAATAGAGGAACTACACGTTTTAATGGATATGACCATCACTCTTAACGGACTATTTCTGGTCGAATGTGATAGACTTGGTATTAAGTGTTTCACCCGATAATTCTCCCCATCAGTATAGCGTCGACGGCCTTGCCCTCTCTCATAGCCCCTGTGCCAGCCGGTAAACACAACAGCGCATTCGCAGCTTTCAAACTACCTACCCTTGAACTCCTTTGTCCGCCGGTACTCCTCGCCTTTAACGCCCCATTCCTCCCTACCCTTACAACGGCACGATGATACTCCGGCCTCGCAGGATCCATCCCCACATCATGCTCCAACACAACTTTAACCCGCGGCAACTCTGCGGGTGTGTGTCCACTCGCCAACCTTAAAGCCGGTAAGACAAATAGATGCAGCGTCACGACTGCACTCGCCGGGTTTCCTGGTAGCGCAAACACTAACTTGGTTTCCCGCTCGCCGGTGGCAGAGGACTTTAACGGTACGGTGGCGAAGGTGGTGGGCTTTCCAGGCTTCATGTTTATACGGCCGAAGTGGATTGTTCCGCCTAGTGACCGCTCGAGGGTTGGCTTGAGGAGATCCAACTCGCCCATAGAAACCCCGCCGGTGGTTACTAGGTGGGTGACTTGGAGGAGGGCGGTTCGGAGTGAGGGCTCGAGGGTTTCTTGTCTGTGGGTTGGATGTTATTAAGGGATGGTTCTAGAGAAAGGGGTAAAACTTACGTGTCCCTCACGATGCCTAGGTCTATGGTGTGAAAGCCCCAGCCTCGGAGGGCGGCTATGATGGTCGGGCGGTTGGTGTCTCGAACTTCCCCTAGGCGGAGAGCACCTTCTCTGTTGTGGGGGACGAGCTCGTCGCCCGTGCTGAGGACTCCGACAGTAGCCCGTTCGTAGACCAACATATCTCGAACACCCACTGAGGCGAGGAGGCCCAGCTCACCACCTATGGCTGTGATTTCGTCGCCCTTTTGGAGGATCAAATCGCCGTCTTTGACGTCACTTCCAATCTCGCGGACGTTCTCGCCAGGTTTGACCTTGTCCGTCAATATTTCAACTTCCTTCTCCTCGTTTTGATCCGTCGCTGTCTTTAAGACAGTGTCCTCTACCATCACCACAGATGTTGCTCCAGGAAGCAGTGGAGCACCAGTCGTAATCCGTGCGATCTCTCCAACGTTCAGCGGCGGGATCTCGCCTGGACTGGCGTGGGATACTGATACCACGGGGAATACCCCCTTCGTACTTGGCGCTTCCGGCGAGACTATTACTGCGTAACCGTCAACGATACTCGCCCGGTACGCTGGGACAGACTCGGGAGCTAAGATGTCTGTTGCTAGGACGTAGCCTACTAGATCTTCATTGACGAGTTTCCTGATGATTCGAGGCAGTGGTGCGTTGGCAGCTATGATTGCTGAAGCTTCCTCAACTGGAAGCATTGAGTATGGGGATGACCTGTAGCGGCGGGATGGTCCTTCCTTTGGGTCGTTTGACTTAGGATGGGAATCCGGAGTGGTGTGGGCAGTGGGGACCGTATGATTTCCATGGGAGTGATCATGGTGTTGATGGTGGTGTATATGCTTGTCCCCGCCGCTACTAACGGCAGCAGTAGCATCCTTGCTAATTCCAGCTTCTTCCTCGAGCCTCTTTATACCTCCTGCATGGAGAGCTCGAGAATCTAGTCCAGCGGACTGCATACAGGCGTGTGGCAAGAGCTTAATAATAGATTGCAGATTCTCTTTTGCACCCTTCGGTGAGCCAGGAAGGGTGATAACTAACGTTTTGTTCCGGACCCCAGCAACAGGGCGGGCCATTAAAGCAACTGTATAGACAGACTCATGAGTTCAAAAAGCCAATTGGGACAGACAGAAAGGAATTTACATTGTGTAATTAAGAGAGAAGCAGCGAGCATGCCATGACTAAACTCAATGCCTTAGTTATAGCTCCACATAAGTCAGAAAAGCAGCCTAGGCGACTTACACGAGTCCCGGCGCTTGCTTATGCAGCAATGGAGTAATAGCCTGTTGTCGTTAGTTACCCCCGATCTTGACACAGCTGGGATGCTCAAACCTCTGGAGTGTTATCTTTCACCGAGAAGCCCGTCCCTCCTGATGTTACTATTAGGTTCGGAGCTCTCTCGTCTGCGTCTGCCCATTCCATGGTCTTGCGCTGAATATGGAGAACATTGTCTGCTATTATCTCTGTCTTAACGACCTCCCATTGGTCCCCACCATCTTTGCCGAACACATCTTTCAGAATGTCCCCAGTTTTATCAGTGGATGGATCCTGTGATGCCGTGTCTGAGATTATCAAGATTGCTGCTTTCAATTTCATTTTGCTCATTGGTTTAGTTGGGTTACACTTATTTGGAGGTGGTCGATGGTTTGTTTGCTTGAAGTGGGGCAAGACACGGCCATCATACGATCGATAATGGTACATATGATAACGAACGGAAATATTCTACATTTTACCTCTCCGTTCCCTCATCGGTTCTACTATCTGGTTCGGTTCAAATTGATAATTTTAAAAGAAAACATGTATTTACCAGAACGCCTCCAATCCCTGACTATATAGCTACAAGGAGTAAAATGCACTTGACCTAGGCTATTCATGTGTATCGCAGAAACCGCATTTATAGCTCTTGCTAACTGGTTTCGAGGATTCCCATCACTTGAAGTCAAGAGCTTTACCAGAGACTAGTAATCCGATGATAAGCCCAAACAACCCCAGGACAGAGCTGAAAATCTCGATAACGAGAATCTTGACGAATCTGATCATCCACTGTCAGTATGTCTCTAAGATATACCAGACGCGTCGCGACTCACAGGCCTGGGTCAGCAGCATCCGCTAATGCTGCACTACTTCCATTGATTCCCACGGAGACACCACAAACAAGATTGCACATCCCCACCGTTATCCCTGCCCAAAAGAGCGAATAGCCAGTATAGTAGTTATTAGCTGAGTAAATAGCGTCTCCTTCGACTTGGTTAAGCTTCGATGAGAAGACGATTGACATGATAACTCCGTAGATAGCCACCACCTCGCAGAAGATGATTGAGATGAGGTTTTTAGTTCGAATTCGAGGAGCCTTCACACCACCTCCGAGGATAGACGAGCCTGTGATAAATATTCCCCTTGGGAACGGAATTAGTACGGCGGAACGCTCACGTAGATGGTAAGATCCTGCCTTACCACGCAGCTCCGACGACTGATAGACCAATGCAAAGGCCTATCCCTAGGTCTGCCCACATGTATGGTGAGACTGATTCTAGGAACGCCCCGACCTGTTCATCTTAGCAACTGGACAAATGTAGGATCTATGAAGGTCCACTCACATTGAAAGCTTCTCCGTCTCCAGTAAAGAGCATATCTTAACGTATCCATTAGTGCCCTATTCACTCTTGCCGAAAGCCAAGAGGACCACTTACAAGCTCCTACTACCGCCAGTGCTGATACTGCGCCGTAGGCGCCATAGGAATAACTCATTGCTTTTCGATCAGCTTGTGCAAACAACAGGTTCCGGTTGAAGTTCAGATAGCTGTCACTCTAACAGCCTCAAGCTAACCTAAGAAAGGGTACGCCAAGACATTTCCAAATGGCCTGCTGGCTTTATGAAGCAGAGCGCCGCTGACTAAACCCCCACTTAGCATGCGTCTGAGTCTTTCAGCTCTCGACAGAAGAGTGGCATTCTCCAACTACAACGTCGCGCATCATTCACTTCAGGCCTCAAGATGAGCTCGCAAACCTACTACGAGCTCTACCGTCGTAGCAGGTACTGTTACTCCATTCTGCACTCGTCTCAGCCCTTTAAGAGGACCTTGTTGACTAACAGTGAATGGAACAGCATCGGGATGGCTCTGACCGATGCTCTCGATGACCTGATCATGGACCAGCGCATCGCGCCTCAGCTGGCTATGAAGATCCTCGCGAACTTCGATAAAGCCATTACGGAGGTATTGAATGATAAGGTCAAAGCCCGCCTAAGCTTCAAGGTACATACGTGACATGTCATGAGCATCCCTGAGACCACTCGTTACATGCCGATCTGGCTACACTGTGACAGTGACTAATCATGAGGAGCAATAGGGCCATCTCGATACCTACCGCTTCTGCGACGAGGTGTGGACATTCCTGATCAAAGACGTCACGTTTAAGATGGAGAATACGCAGCAAATCACGGCCGACAAGGTCAAAATCGTTAGCTGCAACAGCAAGAGACCTGGGGAGGCGTAGAGCATGGACTGGGTCACAATTCTTCCCATCTAAACAGAGATGGGGCATCAGTCAAGCATATTTGCTTCTATCGGCGTTTCTAAACGGTTAGGTGGATCATTGGCGCACAGCGTGTGTTCATCTAGAGACCCTTGAAGAATTCCCGACTAATTCGACGTATTCTTGAACAAATGGAGACTCCAAATACGGCGTCTTGCGCATTGCATGATCATAAGTGCTACTGGGTACTTTGGTACCTACATATTCCGAAACACTATCCACTCTCGGCTCTTTCCACGCAGCCATTAGATCGAAAACCAAGACCTTCTGACAGCACCCGAAACTTGGCCCCAACACCCACCCCCCCTTTACTTTATCCCACTTTTTGCAGCTGCACTCATCCCTTGACATAAGCCAGCTTTCCTTTTTTCCTGGTGATGTCTTCCACGCCTGCTCCGCGCAGAAGAAGACCCGCATCTTCCGCCACGAAACATGGCGTCCCTGTGAACAAGAACAAAGGCCAGCACCTATCAAAACCCTTATCTTCTACAACTCCATCGCCGGTTGATATGGGTCGCGCACCACAGTGGATCGCTCTCGCGTGCGCAAGTGGGGCTTGCGCCGCCTTCAATGGGGTGTTTGCGAAGCTGTAAGTTTTTGATGGGTGTTGGGCTTCGTGTTGCGCTCTTGAATCCACGCGTTTGCGTGCCAAGACCAGAATCATTTATCTGATCCGGATTTATTTAATCCTTTTTATTCTACTTTCCTTCTCGAGAATAAGTTTTGTCCAAGCTCTAACACATAAAAAATGTAGCACGACGACAGAATTAACAACGACCATTGCATCCGCGGTATCGCGGGTGCTGGGCTTCTCGACGGCTAATAAGGTTGTAGAGTTCGGAATAAGAGCCGTGCGTCACTCTGCGAATATGCGCAAGCTCACTCCCCAGCTACCATTCATATAACGGTAGTAATCCCATCACAGGTCTTCTTTGGCCTGAACATCCTCTTCAACGGCATAATGTGGACGCTCTTCACGCGCGCCCTAACCCAGTCCCCAAGTACAACCCGCGTCTCAATCCTCAACACCTCAACAAACTTCATGCTCACAGCGCTCCTGGGGTTAATTATATTTTCCGAGGCGCTGCCACCACTTTGGTGGGTTGGCGCTGCGTTGCTTGTGGGAGGGAATGTTATCATTGGGAGGAGAGATAAGAGTGACGACGAGGAGGAGGCCGCGAAGGATAGGGAGCCGGAGCTCGTGCCGGAGGAGGAACTGTTACTTCTAGGAGGGGAGGGAGGGGGTGAGGAGGAGGAGGAAGCAGAAAAGAGGGAGAGGGAGGCGAGGGGTATGGGAGGGTTGGTGTAGATCCCGGCAAATCTTTACGGAAGTCTGATGTAGAACTCTATTTTTCTTGGTTATACTAGATGGAGGCGGCGTTTTATCTTATAACTGTAGGTGTAAGACTTTAGGCAGTAAACATAGTCGCAGGTTAAGCAGAGGCTCGGAGAGGTTTCTCAGACACAATATATAGATATACCCGCTGCTATCATTAACCATTCACCTTCGCTATCTCTCTTGACATCTATGTTACTCTCTAGGGTAAATTGCACATAGCAACCTTAATACAGACACATACCACGAGCACAACGATCAGAAAGCCGCACGTGCGTGTGCTGAATTCAGATTAGTATTCCAATGAACGTCAATAAGCACAGGAAGTTTCCCTTATGTACTTAGTAATGCATCCCCTCCTTGTTCAATTGCGAGATAAAAGCGATACCAATGACGCCAGCTTGCTTGAAGGAATAAAAAATATTGTCAAGCAGCAATGCACCCGCCTAGACTCCCTCAAAGACGCATACTACACACATAGAAAGCGGTATTTACTTGGTATAGGACTAAAGGAACGGATAAAACGAAACAAGAACCCTTACACTGTAGTCTCCGGACCCTTCTAAAGTCCCTTCTCCGATACTGGGCCAGACTGCGCCGATCTCTCTATGCCGGCCCCAGACCCTCCCTCCTGTTCCTTCTCTAGCTCACTATCATTCATAGGCGGTTCATCCAACATCTCTGCATCACTCAGCACGTGCGCCCGTCTTCCTTCTGAGTAACCAGTACCGCTCTCCTTCTGAGCATCCACTGCACCCCTTAAATAGTCTCCCGGTCCTTTCGACCCGTCAGGGACGTAGAACCGCAAGTCCACTCGTGCAACCGCATATAGAACCAAGACGAGGAACTCGATAGTAAAGTTGAAGATATAGAAGCACGCTTTGCTGTGGAACCAGGCTGGGTGGTTCCTCGGGCGGACTTTGTATGCTGTTCCTGCGCGGAAAGCAGCCCCAAATAACAAGAGGAAGGAGGCGAGCAAGAGGATATGAATCTTATGTCTCCATCTCCCGGCACCAAATTTTTCGGGACGTTGTTTCCGTGGGAAGAGGAAGCCCAGCGTAATATAGGGGATTGGGAGGAAGGCCATGACAGCGAAGAACGTTCCGCCGAAGAGCTGGAGGGAACGGTCGATATGCCGGATGTGTGGGTTTAGGGTGTAGAATGTCTGTACGACGGCGGTAATGAGCATGGCGAGGATGAGGACAATGAGGATGTAGAAGGCTTTGAATGTCAAGGAGACAACTCGGTGCCAACCGAAGTTGGGGTGTGCGGCACGGATTATGCGTTGGGCAAAGATGAGGTTCACGATGAAGAGGAGGATGACGCTGATAGATTTGTTAACTGACTTCCCGAGGGTCTAGAATTACTGTAGGAGTGAAGCACGAACCCTGCGCTAACAAAGACCTGTGCCGCAATAGCGACGGGGATATGTGTCGGTTTAGTGGCCCATACGATCCGCATAATGCACGTCACAATCCGTGCCATGGAGAAACCAAACAGCAGGCCAGATAGAATGAACTTATGCCCTCGCCTTTGGTTGAGCTGGAGAATTGTCATATGCGTTATCGCGCTGAGAAGGAAGAGGACGAGGAAGACAGCCGTGACGGGCACGTCAAGATGAGTCGTTGGAAGACCACCGAGTCCTGCATTGGGTGATAGGTAAGGTGGGTGGTTTGGCTGCACAAATTTCGCATTGTCAGTCCCTTAGAATTTCTACATGAGATGGTTTTGGTATTATTGGATATATGTACATACCTGGCCGCTGGACGAAGGACTGGTAGAAACAGCCATGTTGCTGCAGGAGAAAATGAAGATGCAGAACGAGAAATAGTGGGATCACAACCGTAGAAGCACTCAAAGGAGATGTCTGAAAGGCGCGATAACAAACTATGAAAATGTGCAGGTTTGACAGGTCTGTGGGTCCGACGCTGAATACATTCCTTCAAGAAAATGCCCCATTTATACTACATCACCACTTCCCCCCAGCGGACATAAGCAGCCTTACACATGGCCGCAACAAAGTTCGGACTTGTCGGGGTTCCCACGCGCGGTCATTTTCCGTAGCCAGCCTTCATGATACTACATGCGATCGTTCGTCTCTTCGCGCCCTTGCCAGCACCGACCAGATCGGTCGTCGGAGGACCTTGTCTTCCGCGCCCAGACGCTAGCGAAGCCGCCAATCTCCTTCGTCTCTGGGGAAAAGGCCGACCTATTAGCGCAAAGCAAATTTGAGTTAAGCAACGCTTACTCCCTACAAGGAGCGGACAGCCTAACGGTCCGGTTAAACATTCCGTCCCCAGGCTTTGTCCCATTCCCGCGGAGACGTAATTTTTGTCCGGGCGTGAGATTACAACGCATGATGACGAACATCTCCCGGGTTTTCTAACTCGCCCATGCTACTTAGGAATGAGGCATGGACAAAAACATCAAAAATGCCTTCAAGCATCAGCATCGAAGATTTCCGGCGTGCGCTGGCTCGCATGCCGAAACGTCCGTTGCAAAAGATCCTAGCAGATGAAGCGCAGAAGGATAAGAGGTTGAAGGGCGCTGATAAGGTCAGCAATGTGGTGACAACTCCAATACGAGTAACTGAAGGACAGCAGCAGAACACCATTGCTGCAAGTCCTCTGCAGATAACTGAATTGCGAAAAAACAACATTGGAGGTTCAGATACGCCACAGGCCGATACCAAGCTAATACAGACCTACACCCTCAATTCTGAGGCAATCATGTCAAAATCCCTAGAGCGCATTCGGAAAAAACCATCTTTTCGTACACTGAACGATTCAGAGCCTTACCAGCTACAGTTGAGGAAGGAGGGTGGTGGTGGTGGCCCCGATATTTGTGACCTTAATCACGATCATGAAGAACGCCTGCGCGCTTACGGCACTGGTGAAGTAGGAGCCTATAAGGCCGCTGTGCGAACCTATCCTGGGGGAAGAAGTGTTGCTAAGATTTCGGATGAAGTCTCTACTGAATCACCTGCAGATGCAGTCCTGAAGCCACTACCGAAATCAGCGCGTACGAGGAAATTGAAGTCGAAGAAAAGTACTAGGACTATTTTACCACAAAAGTCTCATCCGAAGACACGAAATAGCGTTCTACGGCGGAAACGACGGACACCAGTCAACGAGCTAGTGCTAGTCCAGGGAACTTCGGATGACCTACAGGAGCTCGAGGAATCGGACAGCGCACATGACCTTGTCGATGACCCTATTTGTGGGAGTCAAGACTCGCAGACCTCCGCTCATGTCAGCCCTCAGTCTACAGAGCTTATCTCTGGCCAGATCTCGACCTTGGGGGGAAGGAAGGCTGTAGGCAACGCTAGGAGAAACGCTGTTGTGCAGATCTCGGCAAATAAACCAAGTCTAGATCTATCACAGTTTCGGATGTCCGTTTTGAATGCTACTCCAGTACAGCGCATTCGAAGAAGTGGCAGTGGTTTTGAAGGGTACGCCCACTCTCGTGATCGGAAAGAGAATATGCCGAAGACTCCAATGAGAAAGCGGAAAGAAAAGATAGCGCCTTACATAGGGAAGCTGGCCTTGGTGGCTTCAGGGAAATCCGAAATTGCTGGGGGAGACACGTCAACCCTACAAACAGGCAAGAACGCGTTACCGCTGCCAAAACCTAGCGGAAACATACTACCACCAGCGTCCTTGATTCATTCGCGGGATGGGAAAAGTATGGGAAGACCACTCGTCAGGATTGCCCAAACATCTATTCAGGAAATTGAGAGAGCAAATTCGACAGCATCGAGTTCTTCGCCAATAAGAATACTCCGACGAAGGAAGCTCGCAAGAGGTGCTACCGTTCAGCTTCCTCCAGCCATTGAAAGTATTAGTAGGGAGGCTAAGACTAGCGGATACACGGCTAGACCACTGGAGAGGGAAAGGCCCTTACCTGCACTAAGTGCTTCTCTAAAACGACGAGTGACTTTTGATGAAGATGTGTATGAGCAGTTCGCTCGAGTGACAGCTCCTGCTAGGGCCAGATCACCTTCTGTGTCCGATGAGGATATGGATGGCTCCGGCGAAGAGGAGTCGTTAGGGAGCATAGCAGATGAAGGACACGAGAACGATGGGCCCGATGTAGAAGACAACCATGAGAGTGTTACCGAGAGCGATGACAGTATCATGTTAATAGGCATGGACGAAGATGAGGGGAATATGCTAATGTCCGAAGACGATGAGGACATTTCACCATTAGCTTATCCTAGAAAAAAACACACGGCCGTTGACGACAAGAACTCCCCAGCTGGTTCACAGATCCTGGGCGGGTCCCTAATGCGCCAGACCCAGCCTAAGGACGAACCCATTGAGGACTCGCCGGATCCTATCGAGTTCGGCCAGGACCCCTGGAACAGTTCTACGGGAACGGTTAGATATATGCGAGACAGCAGAATCCTCGAGAACTTCGTATCCCCGGATCTGACCCCTTCCCCGCTACCAGAGCTTTCTTTCGGCAGGAAGCGAAAGAGAACCGGCTCGTTGCGGCTTTCCTCCCAGCGTCGGCATGAATCTTCAACAGAACTGTCTCAAACCCAGGTAGTGCCGACGAAACAGCACGAGCTGAATGAAATTGCAACGGCGGGACGCAATTATAGATCGAGCACGATTCCGGAGACTCCGGAAAAAAGTCTTCAGTCCCCGGCTACATGGGATGGAAAGCCGCTCAAACCTATATTGAGAAAACGTTAGCTCCCAGTCCCAACTATTTCCTTGTTCATTTAACTAACAGATTTTCTAGCGTCTTTCCGAATGAGATTAATGACAGACCTTGAAGTTGATGAAATACAAGCGAAGTCAACAATAGGTCTCCCTTCCCTCATTAACATTGGTCATGACTGAAAACTTACAAGATCTAGATATCGAAGAGACTCAGAAGCCAATTCCAGCATCTATTCTTACAAATAGCAGTTATTTCCAGGAATCTATTGAGAAATTCCAACAACCCGAGATGTCGCCTATCTATAGGACCACGAGGCGGAATTTTCCTATACCTCCCAGCGAGATCGAAGACTCCCGACATCAGGAAGACGGGGATTCTGGTAGTATTGAGCAAGATCCGGTCACTTCACCTGTGCTTTCCTCACTCTTTAGGACTATGGCCTCTAGGAAGCTCCGTTACTCTACGGTGATGAGTCTTCGGGAACTGACACGCAGTACGAGTATGACACTACCGACACCAATTCGAAGGAGTCGTTCGATGCTCGCTCCGTTCGTGCCACCATTCAAGAAAACTACCGTGACTAGCTGATCATCTTACTCTACGTATGCTTGCTCTGGAGGTCGCTGACCTCGCTAGACATTGCTCTATCTGCTAACCATGATATTGTATATCTTATTTTCACTAATTGTACTAGCTTCCTCTTTCTCGGAAACGGTCGTTTCATGGGTTGGATGCTTTTGCTTTCCTTGCTGATCGAAATGCAATCCGAGCATTTGTGATTCTGAAGACACAGACAGTTTGCAAAAAAAGTCGTGATTTAAATGTTCTCTAGACGCACGCTATATCCATAAGTAGCTTTATAATATTACGCCAGTGCACTGACGCTTCGAATCCTTCACTATGGTTACAAAAGTACTTCGTATTTGGAACTTTTGATACAGTGGTAGTATCAGGTCGTATTTCGTGGCTTGGCAAGACGCAAGCAGCCTACGGACAACACTCTCTCCAGGCGCAACCCATTTCAATGGTGTAATAACTCACCCTAGGATACGCCCAGTTCGATCCGAGGCACTAAACCAATTCTCGTAATTTCTTTTCTGTTTCGAGAGCATGAAGCGGAGCCTGAAGTTGTTTGCAACTCTATTCCCACAGCCGAGAGATATTTTGGTGTTACGGATCAATAGCACCGCTGCCAACATGCACGTCTGACACCGTTCGCGAGATCCGATTTGCCTCATTCGCCACTCGGCTCGCACGCTGCATATCTCGCCCTAACGCACGGCAGTTTTGGTTTTAGTGGCTCCAGAACCGTGCGAATTCCCGGGGTTTCGAGTCATCAACCACCAGTCTCTTTGGTCGCTCACAAAGAAGCACAGGTCGAAACCCGGCGTTATCGAGACCCGGCAGAAGCTCCAGATGTGCCACGAGCAGGTCCTCGATTTGGCACGTCGAACATCTGTGTCTGCGCAGCTGCGTATCATATAGACGTTGGTCCGTGGCTCCGAGAGCAAAGCAAACACACCACGGACGACAGACCAATGGTTTTGGCTCCCGTCTTGGCTATCCACGAACGCTCAAGTCGCAGGTTTATCGCAGGCAGCGACCAATAAGGACGCGCAGGCGATCACCCTCCTGTGTTATCGCTTGCAGGGGGGTGTGTTGCCCTATTTCCATCAGTTGTCCTTGAGTCCTAGGAAAAAGGTGGGGTGGGTTACGGCCGACGTCGCGTGTTAGAGGTTTCGCCGGTAGCTTAGGCATCATTTTCACCTTTCTCCATGCCCTTTGCATCTCCGTGATCTTGAGCGAGAGACACTCGGAGTCCTTGCAAATACGCGGGCTCGGTAGCTAGTGATCGGGACGCTCTCCTTGCTTTATTGCCTTATCCATTGGTGCACCGTTGTAAGCCTCCGATCCCAGCCAATGACATTATGCCTAGCTCAACGTTGACTAGAGGTGCACAGGATCTGAACGTTGCTGTAGCAAGACCTTCTCTAACGGTCACGGCATCCATCTCGTGTCATTGGCATCTTTCCTGCGCGTGTATCCTCGAGCATATCTTCATTTTAGGTCAAATCCCCCCCGACTCAACGCTCGACGATTCAACTCGTCTAGCTAAGTAACCGCCGCGAGGGGAAGAGCCCCGTCACTTCTATGCAATAGCAGTGAGAAGATCGAATCTCAATTGTGCATCGTTATACACTGTCAGCGAGTTCGATTATGGCAGCAATCGTGGTACGACCACCGCTACTACGACAGTCCCCTACCCCACCTCCACCACTAGCTCCCGCTCTATCCCTCAACTCATCGAAAAATGGGCCAATCCCTGTGCCAAATAAACATCTCCCAACACTGGCTCCAGCAGCCCCTCCTGTATGCACACCAGAAACGCCTCCTGCGTCGCCGCCGGCAAAGCAACTGAGCCTCCAGACACCGTCTCTCCTATATCCACCTCACAAATATAATTTACTCCATTCAAACCCACCCATTTACGAAATAGATGCAAAGGATCTGGCCGTGGCTCTGCATCATATGGCGTCGCAACCGCTCCCAGAACCGAAGCAGGTCTTCCCGTGGATGCACGGTCTACACGCAGAGAACCAAATCCAACTTGCTTTCTTCGTTGCACGAAGGAAATCGTTGAGAAGAACACCGAAATGTATTCGAGGTATAACGGTCGTCAAGGCCGGCGGGGACCTCAGCTCCTCCAAGTTGAAAGGCGCCATCGCCCCCCAAGAGATCCTACCATGTGGACAGGATAAGAGATCAGGATTCCTTGAAGTCGACCCGAAGGATGGTTTCTCTGTTCGAAATTTCCAGATACAAGTTGGCAAAATAGCAATGGTGTCTGATATAGTTGTGTATGGGGACGAAAAAACGAACAAGGAAGAGGTGTATGCGCTTGCGAAGAGAATTGCTGAGGCACAGTCTCTAGGAAAGGTGAGGGTTGATGCAACAGGGAGGGAAACGCCCCTATTTAACACTTTTGTGGTGACTAGTAAGTTTCTACTCCCTTCCCGCGTCGGCTTCCCCGTCCGTTCTATCCAGCATGGGTAGATGCGTTGCCTTCGTATTCATCTCTGCTGACACAACCAGAAGGTCAATTTAGCGACTTTGAGAAGTCGTATCCGGAGTTAGTTGCGGTTGATTCCAACGGAGAAATGACGGGCAATGTGATGGACTTCTGTGAGCCTCAACCTCTCGTCTCTTTAGGCGATATGAAACCTTTCTTACGTAGCCATAGTCCACTGGGAGCGGCAAGAAATGTGTGTGATGTCTCGTGCCACAGAGATATCAAACAATGTGTGGCTTGGTTCCACTGCCGACGCTGCCCTAGAAGCAAACACCCAGAAGGCCAACTCAGAGGTGTATGATATCCTCATTGAATCGAGCGACCTAGCCCAAATGCCTGGTTTTGACACTCTGAAGCATGTTGTAGATATGCTAGAGAAGACTGAGGAAACACAACTAGTCGAGTTCCCTTCGTCTGGAAGCATTATGCCACCGACATGGTCACAAGCGGAAGTTGATGGAATCCTCGAGATGTGCCGGTGGATATACGAATTAGCAAATCCCGACGAGTCAACTGAGGAAGAGGAAAAAGGAGATACCGATGGAGATTCGCAAATGGCCTCGCCATTTGTCGCGCCCCGTCGGATACTCATTCATTGCACAGATGGCTATACCGAAACCTCCCTACTGGCGTTAGCGTACTTTATGTACGCCAATGGACTTCCGGTGCATGATGCGTGGTTGCAGCTTCACTGCGACAAGAAAAGGAATTTCTTTGCTTATCCATCAGACGTTGCTTTGCTATTGAGTATTCAAGCCAGAATCCTCCACGAGAGCCCCGTGCAAAGGGATGATGTCGATCTATGTGAGCCGCAATGGCTTCAGCGAATGGATGGATCGCTACCAAGCCGGATCCTACCCTATATGTATCTTGGAAACCTCGGGCATGCAAACAACCCAGATCTCTTGAAGTCTATGGGCATAACAAGGGTTCTTAGCGTTGGAGAGTCAGTATTATGGTCGTGCGAAGAGAAGAAGGAGTGGGGAGATGATAGTTTGTTGCTCATCGACCGTGTCCAGGATAATGGCGTTGACCCGTTGACTGAGGAGTTTTCTAGGTGTTTGGAGTTTATTGGTAACTGCTTTCTCCACTTGAACATCTGCAGGAAAAATTGGCTAACTTCTAGGTAGAAAAGGGTAAATTAGAGAATACTGCAACCTTGGTTCATTGCCGTGTCGGAGTGTCTAGATCTGCAACTATATGTATCGCAGAGGTCATGAGAACGCTGGGTTTATCGTTCCCAAGGGCCTAGTATGTCCCTCGCAAATACCTAATGTTAATAGTGTAAAGTTAACATGTCTCTTTAGCTGCTTTGTACGGGCTCGCCGCCTAAATGTTATTATACAACCACATCTCCGCTTCTCGTGAGTTGTTTTTGATCTTGTTGGACACGACAGGGCATCGCTAATTATGTGGGTTAGATATGAATTGCTTAAATGGGAGGAACTTCAACTTGCTGCACGAAATCAACCACTCAAGCGCGAATTGGAATGGGCTACTATTGCTCGAGAGATTGCTCTCATGAACCGACCTTATTCGAGATAAGGAAGGGCAATATAATTTATGAAGATGACATATGACGTGTACGACCGAGATAAAATACCGATTTGCCTGCTGATGTTCGTGGGAAGCTTTACCATATCTCACTCTCATCTGAGGATACATGTATTGCTTTACTTTTCGATGCTTGTAACACATTTCGAGAGGTTAGCCAGTTAAGGGTTTCAATTTTTATCTATTTCATGTCATTGCTGCATTGCAAACAAATCAGTTGTTACGTATGCTACATTGCTTCATGTGCTGTCCTCTTGAGGTTCGCAGTGCTTTTGGCTCCTAATGTTGCTAAAAAGGGCATGATCTAGGGGGAAGACTTGTGCGTTGCCCTCTTCTTCACTAGCTTCTTGTATGTATTTGCTACATAAAGCTTGCGGATGCAAGCGGGGTGGCATTGCTTTAGTAAAACAGGAAAATTCATTGAAAAACTCGGTTTTGAATTTTCGTCAATTTTTTTAGGAAGGACTTGTTTTGATCGAGGAAGTGAAATGGCCAGCTGAATGCGAGCCTGGGCAGAGTTTCAAAACACCTCTAGAAAAGAGTATAGTCGTTGTAAGTTTGTCCCTTCATTTGGGACGAGAAGGGAAAGGAATAAAGCAAACAGCTTGGACGTATGCGCTTTTCCAGAAGGTCCTATGGAGCATACAAGCGGGCTGTGTGGTCGAATGTGTGGAGTCGTATGCTTATCTGATTTTAGGACATGTGGCTAGTGTGTGTGGCGCGGAGATTCGCAACCCACCCGGAAGGGCATCAACACTATGCAGATCCCATATTCTAAACAACCTGCAAATAACATCATCAGCGACTCAACTCTGTGCGCTTAGGAACCAGAGATAGTTCCTGGACCTAATCCAGATTGAGTTGCAATCGTTGCCAAAATACGGTTCGTGATAACCTAATCAACCGTTCGTCATAGCCCGCCAACTGACCAACCTCACGACCGCCGCCAAACATCTCCTCTTCGCAAACCCGCCGCAAAAACAACCATACCACAACCAACAAAAGCACCACCATGGATACGAATATGGAGGATGTGGGGAAGCTCCCTGACCCTAACAAACTCTCATCATCTCTGCAGGAGCCCGCGTCAATCCCTACGCTCGATGGGTGGATTGAAAGCTTGATGACTTGTAAGCAGTTGGCGGAGACAGATGTTCAGAGGTTGTGCGATAGGGTAAGCTTTGCGCCGGGGTGCTTACTGAGTTGATATCATGTTTGGGGAATACTTGCGGACCGCTTTGGAATTTTTTCACTGATTCGTGCGACCTATTCCAAAGGCGAGAGAAGTTCTGCAGGAAGAGTCAAATGTGCAGCCAGTGGTTAGTGCAAAGCCGCACCATATGCTGGAAGCACTGGGTTGCAATTAACAGCGTGCACAGAAATGCCCTGTAACAGTTTGTGGCGATATCCATGGACAGTTCCATGACTTGATGGAGCTCTTCAAAATCGGAGGGCCAAACCCCGATACCAACTATCTCTTCATGGGTATGCCCAAAGCACCCAATCCACCAAACTAGCGCTAACGCACCAACCTTGGAATTACAGGTGACTACGTGGACCGTGGCTACTACTCCGTCGAAACCGTCACCCTCCTTGTTGCCCTCAAAATCCGGTACCCGCAACGCATCACCATCCTTCGCGGTAACCACGAATCCCGCCAAATCACCCAAGTCTACGGATTCTACGACGAATGCCTTCGCAAATACGGAAACGCAAACGTCTGGAAATACTTCACTGATCTCTTCGATTACCTCCCTCTGACCGCTCTCATCGACGGGCAGATCTTCTGCCTCCACGGCGGTCTATCTCCTAGCATTGACACCCTTGATAATATCCGCGCGCTGGATCGTATACAGGAGGTTCCGCATGAGGGTCCCATGTGCGACCTCCTATGGTCGGACCCAGATGACAGATGTGGCTGGGGGATATCGCCAAGAGGCGCAGGGTATACGTTTGGACAGGACATCTCAGAGGCATTTAATCATAATAATGGCTTGACCCTGGTGGCCCGAGCTCATCAGTTGGTAATGGAGGGGTATAATTGGTCTCAGGATCGAAACGTTGTGACTATCTTTTCTGGTACGGCAGTCACTTCCTTTTGTTTACGTGATCTGGGGTTGCGGGGTAACGTTGCTTATTGACTTTTTCGCGTTTTTGCAGCACCGAATTATTGCTACAGATGCGGTAACCAAGCTGCGATTATGGAAATTGATGAACATCTGAAATATACATTGTACGTTATTACTCGTCCCACTTTGCTACGACTATATATTCTAATATTACCTCAAGCCTACAATTCGACCCCTGCCCTAGAGCCGGCGAACCCATGGTATCCAGAAGTAAGTTCTTCCCCAAACCCACCCTTCGACCCGCAACATTACAGATCTAACCCCCCCCCCTCTCGCAATAGGAACCCCAGACTACTTCCTCTAGACTCTCTCCGTTTCCGCAAAGAAAGGTCTAAAAATTTGTGTGGTTTTTGCAAGCGTGCACCTAACTAAAAAGGGAGCGGGGAAGATTAACTTCTTTTGTACTGTAGATATGCAAGAGCATTGCCCGTAGTGGGCGCGGTTTGCATCACTCCTGATGGGTCCGTGTTTGAGAATGTGGTTACTGCGTGTAGTCTCTGAGAATATTCGCCGCGATAGTGATTCCATGGTCTTGCACTTAAAGATGATCGCAGCTGTAATAGGGCTATATAGATCTCTGCAATCAGTCCTGATCTAGAGGGTCCCCTCTGCAGTTTCTCGAAGCCTACGCAGAGAGCTCAAGGTCAAACGGAAGGTATCAGCGCGGCGTAAACATGTACTCATACTCCGCATCTGTGTCTATGATCAGCATATTATGCAGAGCGCTTAAGTTTTAAAAGTAATTATGTCTTTGTTCTTCTATCGTAGTCATCACGAGGCTATGGTACATCGAAAACGGGATAAGCCTATCAAGCCCTAGACGGGCGACCGGCCACCAGCAAAACGCCTGATCATGTCCTGTATATACAGGCCTATTCCTCTCCTGAAGTCTCAGCCAGCGCATCTGGATGCACAAGAGACATCCGGCAAAAAGGCGAGAGACTACAATAGGACCGTAACCACAGAAAAACAATGTGAGCACGAAAGATGAACAAGAACGTAAAATCATCAGAGTAGTACACACGGGAATTAGTCTTTAGTGCAGTGCGCGCAACCAGTGGATAGGCCCGCAAAGCCCAGCAATGAAGCTACCCCTCTTGTAAACAAAACCTTAACGCCACAAATTAAACCCGGGAACGCCGGGTGGCTATAGAAACACGCCGTCTCATTTCGCGCCACCTGGTGGCCAAGGTGGTGTAAACTCATCCACAAACCCGCCTCGACACAACTCCGCCACCATCCGCATACGCTGGTTGCTGATGTCTTCTTGAGAATAAGCTAACGGATCAACCCCCAACATGATACACTTCGCGGTGGTGACGGTGAAAACGCCACAATCGTATCCGTTCTGTTGTCTCGGTCCCTTAGTCGGGAGGACCTTCCAATCTTCCTCATTCCATTTCTGCCCCAATTCTGCTTTCAGCCATGCTTTAATGTGCGCGACATGTTGGCCTGGGTGTCCGCCGAGAGAGTCGAAGTACTCGATTGTTCTCTTGGTGCCAGAGACGACGGCGAGGGTCCAGTGGTTGCCTAGGTGGAGGGGAATAAATACGAATTCCACCTGCAACAATTTCTCGCTGTCGATTTTAGCGCGTTTACTCCATCGCGCGATGGAAGCCGGCCCTTTGTTGGAAAGGTTTTCGTAGAAGAATGAGTTGAATGTGTGATACTTGGGTGGCGTATTGCGTTTAATGACTGATCGCTTTTGTCCGTCCGGGACAGCATCGCCATTGCCAAAGTCGACGATGGCTTGCATGTAGCCATTTATAATTTCGTCGTCAAGCCAGCCGAGGTCTCCGCGCTTTGGGAGGAGTGTTTGGAAGGATTGGAGTTTTATTTCGACGCCAGCGGAAGTGCGGGCTAGAGTTGCACCGTGACCTTTCTTCATGAGGGCGTTGATCCTGGATTCCCATTCGGAGCTGAGTGGCTGGATGACTAGTTCCTTGGGAATAACTCTGGCTAAACGCTTCATCTCGTCGGCTTCTCTTCTCGCTTTCTCGAGGGCGAGGCGTTCCTGCTTTCTTTTTTCTTGCTCTGCTATGATCTTCCTTCGTTCCTCTTCTCTCTCTCTCTCTCTTTCTCTCTCCTCTTCTCGACGTTGATAGCCAATACTAAAGAGTTGACGGCTTATTCGGAGCTTTCTAGGCTCTCTCATGGGCGTTGAGGTAATTACCTTCATCCCGCGAATTTTCTCAACCTGTAATTGTCCGACACCACTCTCTACCTTCTCCATGATCAGGCCGAGGTCTTCTTGTTCCACCGAATACTCCATGTGAGGCGTATCGATAACGACCGGGCCAGCCACACTCTGACCGTGTATAGGTGTTTCCTGATAGGGGGTGTCTGTATGACTTCCATCTGGTGTAACCTGTGCATCTGCCGCATCTTGAGCATTTGCTAGGACATCTGGAACCGCTGGAACTTGATCATCTGCATTGCCAACGCTACTTTGCTCAGCGCTTACAGACGAAGCCGCCGATGGCACACTTGCTAGCTCGACTCCACTGTCAAAAGCTGCTTGTGATACTGCTGATGGCTCTTCCAGCTTAAGATCTTGTGACTGCTTCCACCAAAGATCATCTATAGGAAGTTGCTCATCCACTTGCCTGCCAAAGAGGGCGTTCAGGCCTCTCCTCACGCCAGCCACGGCTAGTAATGGGAGGCTGCACATCGAGACCACAGTGAGCTGAGCAGCCTCTTTTAGGGCTCGCCCGAATGTCGTTTCCATCTCTTCGCTATCGTCGCTAGGGGGAGTTGTCCTCTGTCGCTTGTTCCGGCTATCGTCGACCAGATCCTCATCCTCCTCCTCCTCTTCTTCTGTATCGTTCTTGAATGGAGACGCCTGCAGCGCCTTCGTGAGTAATACGTCTCCCTCATCTTCCTTCTTCTGCTTCTCTCTGTGCTCTTGCTCTCGCCGCTGAACTTCGTCCTGCACTGGTGTGTGGAGCCTGCGCTCAACATAAAGCCGCTTCCTTTTCCTCGTAAGAGATGACAGGTCACACTCTCTAGGACGACGGACGCGAATCGGGCGGTTAGGAGAGTCGTAATATTTGATGACCTGGAGATCCGCTCGCTCCTGTTTATAGCGTCGGATTGTCGGTGATTCGTACGGGTGCAAGGGTTGGAAAAGTGTGGATTTGCGTAGAGTTTGGCTTGCTCGCAGCGAATGGGTCGGACGTGTTGGTGTCCAATCCATCGCTGACGAGTATTCTGCCGGCCTCATCGCCGCGAGCGAGTGGGTGAATGTAATTGCTTTGGTTGTTGTTGTTGCTGCTGTTGTTGTTGTTGTGGCGGTGGTGGTGGTGGTGGTGGTGGTGGTTGCGGCGTCTATCGCCGTGTCCAGGAGCTTGGAGGTTCGAAGATTGGTTGGCGCGGTAGTGTCGATGGGTCGACGGTGAAAGGATACAATCGTGTAGAGTTGCTTGAAACCTATCGAGACGAACAAACAAGAGAGTATAAAGGTGAAGACAATGGAGGAGAACACAAGTATGATAGTCCACTCCAGCTTGCGTTGTCAATGCTCGCTCCTTCACCTATGTGAACGGACGAGCTTGCAAATGCTGAGATGAAGTCTGGCATGACCAGAGGCAACGAGAAGGCTATCCACGCGTCAAATGTTAGCGTGAGGCGTTGACGTGCGCTGCTATTAGGATCTTGCTATTGTTGTCGCATTCACAGAAAGGTAATGGATGAACGAAGCCCTCGCATCGGCAAAGTCAGGACCAGGAGCAGAGAGCCGCACGTTTCGAAACACGCGGGCCAATAGTTAGGCGAGCGAGGCATTCTTGTAGGGCTGGACTTGCAACAAGACTAAGATCCCATGCGTTCCCGTCAGAGCCTCCTTTGAGCTTGTTGCGACCGACAAGTGCAAGGTACTCCCGTGGCCGTCAAGCCAACCAGGCAACATAAGATGCCTAAGCCCAACGAGGAGCAAGCCGCACGCGACGCTATTTCTTCCTTCTCGAGCCTATCTGAACCCCAGCAAGCGGCAAAATGCCAGATCGATAAGATCCTGCGCGCCGAGGACGGCAATCCCTTTGTCGATATCCACGAGCTATTTCCGCTCTATGATGTACTCTACTTCCGGGGTCTACTCTCCAGCAAAGTTGAAGTATCTTGGTCAAAACGCCTTACTCTGTAATGACACCCAGCCAAAACACAATAACCCCCCGCCTAGATAAAGAAAAGAAGTAAATAGCACTAACACCCTCTCAAAGCTGCGCAGGGATTTGTGAATTCCTTCCCCGCCGGTCTCAGCCAAGTAAATCTACCACAAGTAACCCAATTACCACCAAAATCACACCTTCCAAGCCTCTCCCACCGGTCCGCTTAAGGCTCTCCGAACCACTCCTGCAATACCGCTCCCGCTCAGACACTCTAGATACTCTGCTTCATGAATGCATACATGCATACTTCTTCCTCGCCGCCTGTTCTTCCTACTCCCAGCAGGTAACTGCCTCCATTCCCCTATTCTACCTATATTTCTCCATTTAACCCTCTTAACCCGCTCGACCCACTTTTCCCATTTACAGTCGGGGTTCAGAAGTTTCCGCTTACTCAAGTAAGCGACCATATGGCTTGACCTGCAAGCACAGCTGCAAAGGGATGTACTAGTCCTGAAGTACTGTCAGATACGTACAGTCATTGAAGCTTTGCATTTACAGAAGGCCTCCAAGTGCGTACATGGAATGTGTGTACACGCTGATGGGACGTCGTGGTGTTCGTGATTTTTGACATGAATATTCCACGAAGACGGAAACTCTTGACCTGGCACCGTACCCCGCTTAGCCAACTTAACCGTCTTACCTCCTATATCCTTCTTACTCAACCAGACTAACACCCACCCCTAGGACGACGGCCACGGCCCAGCCTTCCTCCTCCTCTCCCGCGCCATAAACACCTATCACATCCCCCACACAAACATTACCATCTACCACACCTTCCACGACGAAGTTGCATCCTACCAAACCCACATCTGGCAATGTTCGGGTCCCTGCCGGTCCCAACCCCCCTTCTTCGGGCTCGTGAAACGAGCGATGAATAGACCGCCTGGGAAGAGCGACAGTTGGTATGAGAGACATAGGGTGGAGTGTGGGGGGGTGTGGGCCAAGATCGCGGGGCCGGAGGTGAAGGGGAAGGAGAAGGGGCAGAGGAATAGGCTTGACAGCTGGGTTAAGAAAGTTGGGCAGCAGGGAGAGGCATTAGATGAGCCTCGGCCGCCTACGAAGCGGATGGCTGATTCCATAGCGGATGGAGGTGCGGATGCGGGTCTTGCGTTAGCGATTAAAAGATCGCTTCTGGAATGTCCGATTTGTGGGAGAGCGGTGCCGGAGAATGGGATTAATGAGCATTTGGATGTGGAGCATCCTCCATGATCACTAGTAGTACTAATAATGAGGGTTATTTACCCGCATACCCCCCAAATCCTAAAACCTTTCTCGGATCCACCCTAAATAACCAATTTCTTACAGCGAGATACCCCTTCGGCGGAGTCCACGGCTTTTGTATTTTCAATCAAGCTCTTATCTGGCGAAAATACTCATAATCCTAATTCCTGCTTGCGTATACGTATAGGCTTCACACCACGACTATAGATGACTGGTGTCAGCCTATGCCGCTCCAGACATCACAGGAGCACCTTATGAGTGCAACATTACGTATTGGAAAGCATCGTAACCATGGTGTTGGCAACTTTTGGCTCGCATGTGCTCACGTGCTTAGGCGCTCTAAACATTATAGTAACATACTAGGTGTCTGGAATCTGACCACGTATGTCCCTTTTAAGTGGGGAGTTCTTTGCGGGCTACGCCGGCAAGACTTTAAAGAACAGGGTGTGTCCGAGTAAGACCTTAGGTTTTCGGGCGTACCTGAGTAAATGTACCCTTTATATTTAAGTACGGGAGTGCTTAGTGATTTTTGGGAAGGATGGACTCAGGGTAAAACCACGCCCTTAGAGAAAGGACTGCTAAACCACACCTGCTTTTCTCAACTCATATGACCTCCGGCACCCCTATTCCTATTTCACCCTACCTACACCCTCACTGATCCGACACCCCAAACGCCTTCGCCTCCTGCATAAGTTCATCCGCCAGCCTCCTCAAATAAAACCTCCCAACATCCACCGGCAACTGCTCAAAGCTCTTAACAATCCTCCTAATATCCAACCTCCCTTTTTCGTAAGGCTGTAAATCCCTATTCCCATATACGTCTTTCCCGATAGCGTATCCCGTTTTCAGGTTGCGGAAGAAGACGTTGACAGCCACGCTGGTACCGGCAGTAGGGGATGCTGTGTGTGGCCACAGAGCTGGGATGAACAATATGTCTCCTGGGTGGAGAATAGCTTCGTAGGGGCACGTGAGAGTTAGGGAGGGGTATTTTTGAGGGTTGACTTCGAATACGTTCATGCTTGAGCTTGACATGCCTGGGGCGAATTGTAGATGGGTTACGTCGTCTGGAGGGTAAAGAAGAAGTCTTTTACTGCCCCTGACTTGGCAGAGAACGTTCGCCATGACCTAGAACAATTATAAGCAAATTATGTAGACGAGTCGATGCCGTTGGAATTTTCATACATCATAGTGAAGCCACATCATTACAGGACCGGATATCCTTAATGGTGAGCTGTGGGCATTTTCGAGGACATATGCAAGCTCTGAGGGAATCTGGAAGTCTTCTGATATCTCTGGAAAGTCATGAGACAGATTCGCCGGTTTGTTCACTGGTTCTTCTGAAGACAGAGAACGCAGATAGAGTTTCTGACCCTCTTCAACTGCGTCAAGGAACTTTCCGAACTCTTGAGTAGAGTAAGAGAAATTCTTCGTCACAAAATTCATGTGCTCCGCTACGGCCTTATGGACAACAACCTGAACAGCGTCAGTTTGGTTGCGGCAGGAATGGACTCTCTACTTACCGGCCGATCTCTCCCTACACGATCTTTGAGATAACCGAAAGACCACTTCTTGGTGCAATCTCCTATTTGGAGGCCATCTAGAATAGTAGGTCGATCCCTCTTTAGTATTTCATCAAAGTCCTTTACGGATCGCACACAAATTCTGAGTATTTGCGATGTAGCAGGAGGAGGGACAAGCGTCATAGTACTGGAAATGCTCTCGGTCACCTCACTAGTCGCCATACCTCTATTATGATCTTTCATGGGCACCTCCTGAAATGCCCAAGGATGCTGATCTCTGCCAGTATTAGATAGTACCCACAGCCCATCGTTCCAAAAGGTACCGAAGGAGAAGCAAACGGCACCACCTCCTATTATCATGACATCTTCTGGCCCTGACACGACTGAACAGCCTATTAGCAAAGGTCTTCGAGCCCCAAAACTCAAGTTTAATGTTGCCACCGAATGGCTGATAGTGTCAATAGATAAGACCTCGTTGTCTCTTTTCAGCAATCCCGTCCCGTGAATTCCCCCAACAAGAAGTAAGCCGGAACCAAAAGGAGACCAGGCAAGTGACGCCCCGAAACGACAGAAGTCGTCTTTTCCCCCGGGCGCGTCTTTAAATTGACTAGAAAGATTACGAAATTTGATGGAGTAGTCTTCGGTATTTCTTTGGACGGCCCATTCCCAGTAAGATTTAAGAACAGTACCTTCACCTGTCATTCCTCCAAGCAGAATTCCCCTAGATTCTGCTGCTATCATTGTGGACCCAAAGCTTGCTGAAGGAATCTCGCCGTCAATTTTCACTGTTTGCCATCCTACGTCCTCCTCCCACACCCAGCAATCACTCAACACATTACCATTGCTGTCCTTACCTCCAAAAACCAAAATGCATGAATCTGTAATTTCAACGGCACAGTGCCTATAACGTGGTATGGGTAGATCATCAACCTGGCGCCATCTTTTTCCTGCGGGCATGTACATCCAGCAGTCAGCTAAGGCATTACCAGGCGAAGTTCGTCCCCCTACAAGTAAAAAGCCTCCAGCCTCAAGACAGGTCATTGTATGACACATCCGTGGCTGTTGCCCCGGTAGCGTTGTAATCGTGGCACTGGGGCTAAGGCCATGCAAAATCATTTCAGTTGAATTAAGTCGTGTAGTTGGTCCAAGTCCTCCGTGATAGGCTATAGCTTGATCAGTCACGGGCGCAGCAGCAGCAAACCGGCGGCGTCCCTGAAGCTTGGTGGAGGCGTGAAACGTAATTTGCGTCGCGCTATCAAGTTGTAAGGAACCTGTTATCCCATTCTCAGGTGGTCGTTCTTCGAGTAAGAATTCATAGTGCCGCTTTTTGACTCCATCCGATGGTTTTGCAGCAAAGAGCAAGAAGTAATGAGAGGCAAATAAAGAAAATTCCTCCCATTCATCAAAGAGTTCAATTGAATCTAGCGACTTCTTTTGGCTAGTCGTTAAGAACTCCGGCCTACTCCACAGCTCCCAAAGGTCGTGGATCCCACAGAGAAGCCATCCCGCGTCACAAAATCTTTGACGTTGATCTTTCATCAAAGGATATTTGTGAACAGACTTCAATGGCGTGGAAAGCTTCTGGAAATGAGATAACATTGTTTTTGCGAATGGATGCTCCGGACCATCGGGAAGGAATTGTTCTAAGAGACAGAAATTTGCTGTATATTGGCTGCATTAGAGACGAGAAATGAAAAGACGCCCAGGGTTTGCACTAACAATTATCAAATTTGGTAGCCCACTTAATTAGATTGTCGGCAGCATCCAAATCCATATATGTGATCGAAACCTCTGCTATAAATAATATTGAGCAGTTTTTGGTATCCACACTTTGAACCAGAGCGTTTTCAAGAGCTTCCAATTCGCGCAGATCACACCCAAGGGCAAGGTAATGCTCGGTACTAAGGAGTGTAACGCCTTGTCGCTGCTGAGATTCCGCTCCTGGTAAATGTTTGTAGAAATCCTCCGTAGCTTTGATCACTTCACATTTCTTAGTCATAAGCTGCATGTAGTCGACGTCGACAAATCTAACTCTTTGGCATTCTTCAGGATATTTTTCTAGGCATCGAAAAGGTAGAGGGTCACTAGCTGGATCAGCAAGATACCTGTGGTTCCTCGTCCTCAAATGTAGAAAACTCACTATCCGCAACCCAAGTTTATCACGAGCTTCTGTTTTTCAGACGGTTCATCCAGGAACCTGAGTACGACGTACTCCAGGGCTTGCATTCGCAGCCAGTAGCCTCGATTGATAGTAGGAGATCTACGTTGAGGCTTCTTCACGAAAGGCCGATAGAAGTTCTCGTCCGGATAATATAACCGCTCGACGCTGCGCTTTGAAGCGATACTGCTGTTGTTCGTCTGATAAGAACTGATATTAGTGATGCTTGAGGGTTAATCTTCAGACAAAATATCCTTGCCCCCATGATCGATTCATCCTTCCTTTCTCTTAGTGGGGCTTTCCCATTGCCCTCTAGTTTCGGCTGCATGCTGGAAACGCTTCTTTTCTTGCCGGTGGGGTTTCAGCGGGCTGCGAGGGTTTCTGGCATCTGGTGGCGCAGGGCACGGACCACACCTTAAATCTCGCTCAGGCAGCACCGCCAGCCATAAGCATTCACTGCCAGTCTGATTTATTCAGCGAGCGATAATAACACAGACACTTATTAGCTTTCTCTTTTCACCTTCAATGAAACGGATCAATATTCCTCTTAGCGCTTCCTTTCTCTCTTCGGTAACCTATCGACGCCCCTTCTAGAAATAACCATCACTTTGTGCAGCCATATCTCCATTCCCGATCGGATCATATCTTCACTCGAAGGTAGGAAACTGTCGCGATGAACTACATTACTTTCAACCAGGACTATAGCTGCCTTGCAGTCGGTGCGTGAACCCTTCCCTTCTGGTTGGTATCTGTCCTAACCAGAATGCAGGCACGTCGCGGGGCTTTAGGATATACTACACTGACCCCTTTGGCAAGTGCTATGAAAGTCGTGAGGGGGACATCGCCATCATTGAGATGCTCTTCTCAACGTCATTGGTGGCTCTAGTGCTGTCTCCGAGGCGGTTGCAGATCACGAATACGAAAGTACGTAACTGTATATATGTCTTAGTGCCAGATCATGATGGGCTAATGGATACAGCGGCAATCAACAATATGCGAACTTACCTTCCCATCCTCAGTTCTTGCTGTAAAGCTCAACCGAAAACGATTAGTAGTTGTGCTGGAAGAGCAGATCTATTTGTATGACATTAGCAACATGAAGCTTCTGTACACCATTGAGACCTCACCCAACCCGAACGGTATTTCAAGAATCCTCGCCCATAGAAGCAGCATCCATGGTTTTCTAACGCCGCTCTAGCTATTTGCGCTCTATCACCGTCTTCGGAGAACTGCTACCTGGCATATCCGTTGCCCCAGAAGGCAGCACCGTCGTCGTTTACACCACCGTCCCATGCTCCACCGGGAGCCACATACATCTCCCCAACAAGTGGGGATGTTCTCCTCTTCGACACGGTAAAATTGGAGGCAGTGAATGTTGTCGAGGCTCACAGATCGCCTCTCTCATGTGTTGCTCTCAATACGGAAGGGACTCTGTTAGCCACAGCTTCTGATAAAGGCACCATCATTCGCGTTTTCTCTGTCCCAAGAGCTGAAAAGCTATTCCAGTTTCGGAGAGGAACGTACCCTAGTCGGATTTATAGCATGTCGTTTAATCTCAATGCGACGCTTCTCTGCGTCTCGTCGGCAACCGAAACCATCCATATATTCCGCTTAAGTGCCAATTCTGGCCCTCCACCAGTTCAGGATTCATCACAGGCTGGCTGGTTCTCTGGACGATCGCGGAGTATGAGTCCCACAAACGAGTCTCCTGACGATACAACGGCTTCTAGTACCGTAGGCTCGGATTCTGTCTCGACGGTAAAAAAGGGCAACGGTACCCTTGGCAGTATGATCCGGCGTTCCTCACAAACTATTGGGAAGACCTTTGCAGGTGCTGTAGGTGGATACCTACCGAACGCTGTGACAGAGATGTGGGAGCCCGCGCGAGATTTCGCGTTTCTTAAAATCCCAAAGGGCGCAGGCGGAGCTGCTTCCAATGGCCATCTAAGGAGTGTGGTAGCGATGAGTAGTAGTAGCCCGCAGGTCACTGTTGTCACCAGCGACGGAGGGTTTTACGTATTCAGCATCGACATGGAAAAAGGAGGGGAGGGTCTCCTTATGAAACAATACTCGTAAGATCCCCTAGCCTACGACTTTCTAAATTTCGCGGTTCGAGCTGGTGCTGACGCAGAATTTACAGTGTGTTGGATATGAATGATAAGATGGGCCATTCCCCACCGGATGATTGACGACAGGGAGCGAACCCTTTTCTTATTCACATGTAATCTTATTTTGGCGTAGATGCAGTCTTTCTCACGTTGCAAACTCCATGATTGTCTTGATCAGCAGAATTGGTGGCGTTGGAGGCTTTATAGCTATCGATCGGTCTTTTCATTACATCTCCTCTGCTAGGAAATCCAAGAATTACTGCTTTAAATACAGGAAGGGATTCGAAAAATCGATGCAGATTTGTGTTGGATTTCAATGGCTTAATGTTGATTCGTATTGCCGAATTTAGCGCGCTTTCTATCCACACGCTGATTTCAGAATATGGAGGACCACTCTTGCACACATGCGGTTCGATATGCATGCTCATAAGCCTCTCGTACCGACGTCTTACGAGGTAAATTTTCGGATATTCGCATGATAGGTGCCTCTGCGTAGAGGATACAAGATAATGCACAGTCCTGGGAGGGCTGGTGTAAGCCAACTTGGAAAGTGGCCTTTGATGAAGCGTGGACGTCGTATTTAACTCACGCGGGATTAGCCTCCGAACATGCATTCGGCTTAGCGTAATATCAGGGTTCTCGAGCCAGTCGTTCGTTTTAAAAACAAGCCCCTGAGTGTCTGTTGTGGGCGGCAGAATGAAGCGCAGCCGAAGCGTAAGCCGCTTAGAGAAGCGCCATCAAACGCCGGCTGAAATTGACGCATGACAAGGGTCTTGCCGCTAATGTCCCTCATCCAGGATCCTAACGTATGTAGATTTTACTGCTCGTCTCGCGCTAAGCGCCCGAAATTCGAGATTCGGGCTTTTGAGGGGAAGAACGGCTGCTCCTTCTCCACTTTCCACACTCTTCGTGAGTTCTCCTACAGTGAACTTGTCAAGGCACTTTACTAGTCAACCGTGCGATCCCAAAATGCCTACTTACAACCGTCCGTGGCAGGTTAGGGCGAAGTTACCGTCATGCCCCCACCACAAACCCCCATCCACAGCGGTGAATATTCACACTTTATGAGGCTAGAAGAGTTTCCGCAGCCGCCCGCAATAGAGATTGACGAACCTTTCGCCAATGTCGTGAGGAAACTGTCATTGTGAGTACATTCCGTCTCTAACACCGTAGATATAAACTGGGTGATTTATTATATATTTCTACCCGAGGGGAGCCTCTTCTAAGAAACGGAGACGCCTGGGCGAACAAACATTGAGGGAAATACTGAGCTTTCCGTTTTAGCTACTTTGTCGAGGCCATTGAGGGTCCCCACACATTTGAGCAGCTTCGTACCACATCTGTTAGTCAGAAACTTCATCCCCTGGTTGTCTCGCTAGTTGAAGATGGACACCATCTGGCAATCGTTGCAGCACTACTGTTAACAGTGCCCTATCTGAAACCTGCCTCCATCTTGTACTAACGGCTGAACAGCACTTTGAAATGGCACTTTTCTTCATCTCTTGAGCCTGATGATAGAGGGATCAACGAAACGAGAGGGCTTGCCTGTGAGATCGTGGCATGGCGATTTCTCGCTCACCTATCGGAGAGGGAGATTGTTGACTGCCTCCTCTATGAGCTCCCTCAGGTTTTGCCTAACCAAGAAGAGTCGGTGGATCCTGAACGGGGCGAAGCTAGCATCAATGGACAGCGTCATCGTCGTCAGTCAGTCGACGAGAACACAGCTTTGCTCTCTCGAGCCCCAGCGACACCAACGCCAGATATCAGGCGTCACAGATGGTCACGGCCTGTGTCACATCTTGGGACTTATCACGTAGAAGATGGTCGTCTTGACACTGTTGAAGAAGATCTGACATCCTCATTCGTTGGTCTGAATGCCCTGGAGATTGCTGTCGTCGGTGACGCCAAAAAGTTTCTCAGTCAGAGGGTTGTTCAAAGAGTGGTGAATGGTATATGGAATGGTAGCATTGTCTTCTGGGAGACCTTGAGTGTTCATACGACGAAGAAGGCTCATTTTTATAATAAACGGTCCGTTCAGATTATCCATTGAGATAGACCACTATTGAAGAGCGAATGTACTAACTGCGAGTAGAAAGGCTGATCCATTCTGTCGACTGCGAGTTCCAAAGTACCAGAAAGCATTTGAAGTTCTCTTTTTTGCATCTTTCTTAGGCCTTTACTATGCGGTCTTAGTGGAGCGAAATCCGTACAGGATCACTCCAGTTGAGATTTGCCTCTACATCTGGATCGCAGCCTTTGCCTATGATGAACTTAGTGAGTTTAGAGACGCCGGAACGCTATTCTACTCTGCCGATTTTTGGAGTTTGTGGGACCTGGGAATTATCGGTGTTGGTATCGCATACCTTGTTGCAAGTAAGTGACTCTCATCCATATTTTATGCGCATACATTTTTCTTTATCTTGAAGCGGTCTCTAAAGAGAGGTGGAGATTTCTGGTCCATGGTTGGGGAATTTTACGCAACATTTCTCTACTCTCAACAATTGCGAAATAACGAACCTCGGGCTATTGTCGGAAGGCTATCAAAGTTTCGTTCTTTCCCATACCTCTTAGCGGGTGCGATTATGAAACGGGACGCCATCTATCGGGTCCTCCGAGACAAATGCGTTCCTCAGGCATCCAACGGAGTTGCGGAAAGGCGCAAGACGTTTTCTTAGTGATTAAGGAGTCAGCTGGCGTTGCTGCTCGCTACGTCCACGAGCCCCTTTTCTGGCCTGTCGAGCTGAGGCTGTAGATGCAGAGAGAATGTGCTAACACCCTCGGCCATATTAGGGTCATTGGGTTTGGCTAGGGATGACGCTAGTATCATCGAAGTATCATTTGACATACTCTCATTGGAAGCCTTGTTCTTGGTTCCTAGGTAAAAGGGGCTCTTGGCTGCTTGAATCGGCATGTCCGGGCCACAACAAAGCTGATGTTGGGCTAGGATATTCTCCCTACTAAGCCTGAATCCGTATTTTGGGACGCTGGTATGACGAAGTCTCGCTCATTCTTACCCTAGGCTATACTAATGTTTGAGTAGATACCCTGCCTGAAAGAAATGGTACAATGAGAGATAACACTTGGACCGGGACTCTCGACTGACGTGGCTTAGACAAAGGATTTCATAAAGTTTTTGGGTGTTGTGATTATACTCTATTTAGGTGAATTGGAAGTTTTACGCTTAATGCAGCAAGTTAGTGGAGGCTGATGCATGTCTGTTCTAGGCTTCCTGACTACGTTCACGCTTCTAGGCCGCGACCGCTTTACGCTAAGTGAGATGTCATGGATACTAATCAAGGTCTTTTTCGGGTATGGCAGGAAATCGCATTCATTGACCGCTCTTGCGCTACTTTCGCTAATTAATTTGCTTTCTGTAGCTCGTCATATCTTGGATTTGTGAGTTGAAATCTAAGTTTTGTGTGGCTCGTTTGGGCGCAGAAGCGAAGTGTGGCTGATACTGTGACCTGCCAAGGATGCGATGCGCGAGGTACATGCAGCCTAATTGTCAATAGTCTATTTGTTTGATTGTTTGATTGGCTGACTCCAAATCTTCGCCTAGATATCACCAATACTTGGTCCTGGATTGATGGTTTGTCCTTACGCCTTGACAAGGCGGTCTGGAGTTCCCGTTGACGGTGTGCCTAGTTGATATTCGTCTGCATGACGAACATTCTGCTGATCACATCCTTGATCAGTCTGTTAAGCAACAGCTTGACGAAGGTGAGTCGCTTCCCAAACGGAATCCCCGCTCTGCCTTGCCTTGGGTTTTTGCCTCAAGTTGCCTCATGTTTTTGGTCTGCATCGGGGCTGACGGTTTCGCAGGTGATGGACCATGCGAGGTATATGCCCCGTTTGAATTGCAATTTGTTAAACGCGAACATATTCTGATTGGAAATGCCGATGTAGAGAAGAATACCTCTTCGTGTAAGTGAGGCACCATAGCCAACCGATTTTCCCATCGCTAATTCAGGCGAATAGGTATTCCGTCTTCGTTTTAGAGGTTTGCAATTTCCGCTGCCCCGTGTGCCTCGGGTTGCTTTTTCGCCGAGTTCTAACTATACCTGGCGGCAAAGTCGTCAACATCGAACCGCTTAACATTCTTTTATCCACCCCTTGTGAGATCCAGCCGCCATTGCAAGGGTTAACGCTGTAACATGGCTGATGAGAGTGACAGAATTTGATTCCACTCGTCCTCTTTCGGCCTCTCCGATTGATTCTGCCGGCGGAGAGCTTGCGCAGTGCGCGCATAGTGCTTCTGAAAATTACTCATTTTCCTTTTGTTGCTGCAATCTGGGCATACGAAATTGGCCATCTGTACATGACCGGCGTGGGCAGTCGCGACGGGCTGACCTCTCTCGGGCCGGACAGTACTTCGAACAGCAAGTTCTTAGCGAACCGTCGAGCGCTTAACCGGACACATTCATTGGACGATCGCAGAGAGGCACCGACCACACCACGCCAAACGGCGAGCGCTGGGCGACGAGTGGCCAGTGGCAGCCAGGTCTCGGTCGCGGAGCTGAAGGAGATGGTTGGAAGATTAAGCGTGCAGATCGAGGAACTGTCTGCGACGGTCGCGCAACAACAATTGAGGTGAATCGCATTGGGCAGGCGATCGAGCAAGTCCGGCGACGACCGGTCACTTTTGGGTGGCCCGTTTTTTCTAGGACCAGGACATTCAGACGGGTTCACAAAGTCCGTCTTAACGAACCAGGAGCAATCCGAATTAATTTCAAGTGGTGCCGATCTAGGAAGTACTTGCATAAAATCCCCCACTTCAAATTCACACCATCCTTGCACCATTGTCGCGGTCCGCAACCAAGTTCTGTTCCAGTCAGATTGGCGTTAACTAATGTCGGAGCCTGCATGTGGACGCGGGCGATTTCAGCGCAATGATGAAACTACCCTCTCGTGATGCCAAAACGACCTTTTACTACTAGGTTTAGTGCCCATGAGCGTACCGTTCCGCCGGGTTCGAGCTAACGATGCAAACTTCTGTCGTCGACATGCGGCTTGAGGCGGAGACAACCTGCGGGCAGGGATCGCGCCCTCGCCCACCCATCCTCCTCCAACGTCCAACAAGGACCGCCGACCTCAGAACCTACCGGCTTATGTCGGAGCCTGATATCTGCCTTACTTGCTTCACTTACTCTTCTACCTCGCCCCCATTCAGATTCTTCCACGATCAGAGTCATATATATTGACAGGCCAGAGCGACCTCTATTTCGATCATCCGAAGCAATAAGCGAGTCTCACAAAAACCAGACTTTTCCCTCGGTCTAGTCAACACAGCATCTACCCTCTCATCCTCAGCTGAACTTGTCTATACACTCGTTACATCTCGGTGAATTCTTCCTTTCGAGTCAATGGAACGTTCTCCGAGAGCTGCACCATCCCCATCTCGACCTTTCCCACCTCAACCATCAATGTCTTATCCGTCCTCGCCTCAGAGCGATTCGAATATGGTACAATCCTCTGCAGAAAATAGTCTTGGATTGACCGAATGTTCTTGGGCTTCACCATCCTCCCCCTTAACGGTCACTCATCTCCAGCACACGCCGGAGCAATCTTCCCAGATGTGGCCCAGAGGATTGGAACCGCCCAGTCTCTCTATGCAAACCCATCTGCGCACGTCTCAAACCCCACCGAATATCTTCTCGACAGAATTCGATCCGTTTGCGTCTTTCGATAGCGTCAGCAAGCCGACGTACTCTGATGGGCTGTACCAACCGAGTGCTGGAGCTTTCACTGACGTGAGGGTTTCCCCCACACCGTCGTATAGCTACTCACGGAGGTCGTCTTTCTCGTCTCTGTATCCTCCATCGGAGGTCTATTCCCGGGAAGGCTCTGAATGCCGTTTCCATCCTGCAGTAAAGGTCGAAGACTCAAATAGTTGGACGTCTTCTCCAGAAAGCACCTCAGCTACCCGAACGACAATCAGTAGGCAAGAGTTGTTGATGGCCACGCGGGGATCCTCTGCGACATCGCTGGACCAAGATGCCTACCCCAGGGGAAGTTTTCCAGAAGGTCTCAAATTTCCAACTGGTCACATCTACGAAGACCAGTATCAGAATTTTGAAGATTTATTCAAGCCCGATTCGCCTCATTTGATCACCAATACTTCTCGTACTCGCAGACGGCAACGGGTAGCGTCTCCCAGTGAAGCCAATTACAAATGCCAGGTCTGCAGCAAACATTGCAGTAGAAGCTTCAATCTCAAGATCCACATGGAAACTCATGATCCTTGCCGGCCATATCCACATGTGTGCGATTACGATGGCTGTTCGAAGAGATTTGTGCGCAAGACGGATCTTACGCGGCATCAAGAGACTGTAAGTTATAGCCGGAACCCTTAAATTATACATTCGGTTTGATCTAATTTATCCCTAGGTCCACATAAAGCAAAGGAAATACAAATGTACGCTTTGTGGAAACCTCTTTGCCCGCAAGGATACTCTTCGAAGGTATGTGGTATAACTTAAGGCAAATTTCAGGACTATTCTAATTCGTCACCGTAGACACACGGAAGATGGATGCTCCAAGCGCTTTGACATCACTTTAAAGGTGCGTCGAGACGGGCAAGATGCACCCGCCGCAATGCCCGTAGCGACTTCTGCGGGCATCGTGCCGATGCGCACAAGAAATCCAAACGCAGCTTTACCCTTCGATGCGACATCCCCCTATTCTCATCCGCTTCCATCCTTCGTTCTCCCTCCTCCACCAACGGAGGCAGGCCCGCACGCGGTGGCTCGCGCCGGACACTTGTGAAAAATTGCCAATGCATTCCCAACTGTCTTTTAGATGCAGCTGCGGGTTCTCCTAACGCGAATCTCTCGCTATTTCGCCCGTTTTGCAACGGCAGCTTAGCTTCTCTTTCTTCTGCAGGTTGGCGTTTGGGCAACAGCTGCGTGGTGGTAGACGTGTTCCACTGGTGGGTAATGGAGGCGGAAGACATTTCTATTTAAATGGGATATTGGCTGGCTGGAAAAGGTCATAAAGACAGCCAGACCGTGCAAGTCGTCCAGGAGTATGGGAGTTTAAACGGGTTCATTTTGGAAATTTCTCCGTCTTTATACTACAGTCTCATTTCTAGGATACATGGACTGTATTTTTCAACAGATCTATCAGCCACTACAGATGCAATTCCTCAGAGATGCTTCAATGATGCACAGATAACAAACATCCGCATAATTTAGCATAATTCATGCAATGCAAGACACACACCGAGGCCTGCTGAAATTCCTACCTGCTGCTAGGAGGAAGGCCGGCCGACGCGTCTCATTGGCCTGCGGTACTTTCTCCGTCGCGGGTAATGTCGCAAAAAAACACCTCTCCTAACAAGGTGACTCTATTTGACAGATCCTAACGCGGCAGGGCTTGAGACCCACGCTTGGCATGCATGGAGCTCCTCCCTTTCTTGGAGGTGACATGGCGTCTACTCAATAGAGCACCCGTGTCTGATTTGGACCAATGCAGCACAAATCACATACCACACTTCACCTCGGGGCCGTGGGGAAGGAAAGATCTGACAGCGCCCACACCTTACCCGGCAGCTGGGGGAGAATTCTACACAAATGCCTACTGCAAGAGATTTCAACATCAGGTCCATCGCGAGTGTTAACCGACGGGCAGTTTACTGCTTTCTTCGGGACGCATGACAGACGCAATCTCAGTGGCAGAGACATTGCGAGTAGGATGACCACACTCTTCCCCGGCTCTTCTGCGTTCTCGCTTTCTAGCTTCGCGAGGCGCTATCTCCGAGCTAGACGTCCCGCGCCGGCGTGCGGCGTGAGTCCGGTTGGCCGCCTGCAATGTGCATAGCGTCTGCGGGATTTGGGCAAGAGATACCCGACGGTTCGACATGGTTTTGATCGTCGAGTCCGCACTGATGCATCAGCCTAGCGAATCGGCGAGCTACGCTTCCGTAACCTTCTCCAAAAGGCCCAGAAGGCACAGCCGTACGATACTCGTTTTCCAAAAGACAGAAGCATATTGGCGCGGGACAAACCAGTCATAGCAACCTAACCATGAGGTGTATGTGTCTTCCTGACACATCAACCGCCCTTTCCACGAGTGTATCTACAACGCATCACGACGCATACCAGGGCAAGGGGGGGATATGAAAACACTTTTTTACATATCGTTACACTCGCCCGAGAGTCCTAGCAGGCAAAATCATGGCGAATGGGTGCAGCGCTACCGCGAAGTGGGGGCTAAAACCGTTGTCTCGCTGTCCCGCTGTCTCGCTGTCTCGCTGTCTCGCTGCGCGCCTAGGTTAGAGTTTCTCGACCCTCGACATCGGCTTGAGGGAAATTATGGAAACTAACCGATTTTCTGTAGGCTACGGCGGTTATGGCACGCTTTGCCGTTTCTGTAGCCGCATGTGCCCAACCATATCTCGTGTGTATACACCCACTCTTCGTCCCTCACCGGTCAGGTAGCATGCAACAAGGTCATGGCATGCACCACATCGCCTACAAAATCAGCGGTCCGGGGGCCATGCTTGCAGAAATGACAAAAGAGGTTCTAGATCAGGGCGAGTGACTCCTTTTCTCCAAGGTCTGTTCGAGCGTGTCCATGACCGGTGGGATTGCTTGAAGGAGAGCTCTATTGATTGGTAAGGCACCCGTATTGGGTATGAGGTGGACGGACATCGCTCGTCTTGCGAAACTCCCAAGGGTAACCGAGATGGGGAGAATGTCTCCCAGTCTCCTTTTCCCTTTCCTTTGGGCTGGCGTGTTTCCCTCCATCGGTCCCAACGAGAACCCGGCGTTTTGATTTTGTCACATGATGGTGGCGATGACGGCGACACCGACGGCCGAATGAAGGATCCCCGATCGCCGACTCGCTTGCACCAGTGTTCGAAAACGTGCTTTTGAGAGGTCGACACATCAGTCAACCCGCTTCGCTACCGGTAAAACTCCACAGGTCAAGATGTTGGTGGGCTATGCAACTAAAAAACAAAAAACGACTGGCCGTTACCATGCTATGCAACTCTAACCCTGGAAAAAACACCGAGTTCTGCCTCCAAGGGAATTCACCGCCCGAATCTCAGACAGGTGGTGCGCAGGGCGAGAGGTTTGGTGACCCCTCACTTCGAGTAGGAGGCCCAACTGCCCCGTCGGGGCGATATTTTCTGGGAAATGATTGCGAAATGTCCCACCTGGTGTTCCTCAGAGAACTGGAAGGAATGAACGGAGAATTTCTTTTGTGTGTTTCAGCCTCTCACACCCCTAACGTAGAATCTGTACGCCTTCATGAATCAATCTGCTCCCCTTTTGCCGTTGCCTTGTTTATATTGGCAAAGAAAGGGGAATGCTTTATCATTATCGCGCTTTTTTCATATTGCAAAAATGGCAGTGCTTTGTAACAGCGCCTAGCCGTTCTATCCTCTTCTTTCCTCCAAGGTCATTATCATCCTCTTTTCCTGTCTTCGCGTAACCGCCAAACTCAGCGGTGGAACCGGGGGTTAGCTGATCAAGTGGAATCAGCAGTGTCCTTACGTCAAGTGCTTAGAAAACGAGATGCCAACACGGGCGGCTTAGAGCCGAGATTCCGTCTTTCCGAGCTGCTCCCCATAGTTGTTGGTTTTGACATATGGGTCTTGGCAGTGCCTGCTGCCAGCGTCAACCGCCATGGCCGAGGCTCTCGATTCTACTCTCCCTCCCATCTAACAATTCCTTTAGCCTTAAATATAAGGTAGAAATATTTTGAAGCTCATAGCTGAAGACGCGCAATGCGCTTATCCTGGTCCTATGTCTAGCAAGGCCACGCGTCTCGAGACGCTTTACGAGCACGATGGGGAAACGTAGGATTCGTTTCACTTCGTCCTTTCTTGACTTGTTTGTTTGTTGTTGTTGTTGTTGTTGGTAATTTTTCATACACACTATCCCCTTTCTCTTACATTATGCTCGCAAAGGTAGCAGCTTGCTTGTATCATGGCTAAGTATTTTGAACCTTGTCCCTTCTGTCATTACGTCGCAAGATAGTGTCACGCCTTCGGACTTCAAAGCCACATTTGAGAGTATGGACCCGAGCCATGTGCATGCATGATCTGATCATCTTGCGTTGGACGGATAATGAAGCATATCGGGGACAAAGTTTCATTGAATGCAGCAGAGCAGTTTATAATCTGCATCTCGCTAGCGCTTATAATTTTTCGGGACCCGTTGGCTATTCATTCTTCGTCTGCATTGATCTTGCGACTATCGATTTATTTGCTGAAAAGAAGCTCTTTCAGCTTCAGCTATTCTGGCCCTCCTACTTTGTCCCTGATACCCATCTCCCTTTTCTACGGAGTAAGGCGTTAAAACGGGGTAGGCTGGGCGAAGATCGCTATCGCCTACACATGCGGAGGGCACAACTGATCCATCTATTCAGGATGATCAAGAATTTATGAATGAAACATCAACAAGCATGGCAAGGCGATGTGAGCACACGCAACTCCTTCGCTGCCATGTGGGTGAACACATCCCTTGGTGTTTCCATCCTCGTGGACTTCTACACTGCTTTGTTTTCTCCATCTCTCCGATCTTCTCTGAAGCCTCCTGGGAGTTCTTCACAACTGCGGGCATTTTGATACTCCCGTTCATCTGCTTTCCCACCTCCTTCACGGCGCCTCCTTCCTCTCATCGTGTCTAGGACTTATGCGGCGGTCGGCCAACCATCCACCATCAAGCTGAAAACGAAGGCTGGATTAGCGTGCACATATCTCCTACGCGCGTACGTGATAGACGGGATACATTAGGAGGTTATTGTTTCGAGGGGCTACTGATTCGAGCAGCTGAGAAAAAGAGATGCTCAGCGTGATGTTGTTTATTTGGACAGCCGTCTGTTTATGCGCCATTACGGCCCGACCGCTATTTGCATTCTAGCCCCTCGACCGCAGGTCCAGAATGGAAAGATAGGAAGACGCGCGGGTATGGGGCATGGATGATTGCATGTACCGAGGTACATTTAAATTAAATGAAAAACGTTTATTTTTATTTTGGATATGTTGGCTCGTACCAAGTGTGATACACGCGCATAACCTAGATTACAGCAGATCCCGTAATGAGTGAAATCCCCCTACCCCCGAATATGCATATTCCCGACCCCACCCGACGTGAAATTTCGTTAAGACATTCGTCAACCGTCCCATACCAATTCGGCCTCCTACTCAACGATATCTCAGATGAAATCTCCACTCCCAAAGCCACCAAAGGGATTCGGTGGCCTCCCTCCCATACCACCTCCCATCCCACCGCGAGGATTTCTACGCAGACGACCGCCAAAGTCGCGAGGTTCGTCACCTGGGCCTACCGGATCGTATCTGTAAGAGAGAGGAAATAATGTTAGTTCATGGAGCTTTCGAGAACAGCGAGGGGGCTATGTGTGGGTCTAGAATCTCAAGGGAGGAGAAAGCGTTGGTGTGGGATGTGCAGGCGAAGCACTTGAACAGGTAGGGGGAACGGCAACTACCTAGCTCCAGGTGGAGATCTGCAGCAAAACAATGTGTCAGTAAATGTTACAGCATTCTGTGCGTTGGTTTCCTGTGCAGTTTTATGGGGTGAGTGAGGGTGGCGAGGTAAAGCCAGTCGCAGCCATAGCGTTGGCGCCGGGTTATGTGCTACGCGCCCAACCTACTAGGCGATGATTTTCTCCTTGGATGAATAACTCGCAGGATTGTAACTAGAAAAAAGGAATAAAGAGATTTCGGAAATGAAGTTAAGGGAGTGACTAAGCCTTGCGAACAAGCTTGAGGCTTGGGGAAAGAAGAGAGACGGTGGGTGGGTCTCTTCGAAACTCGGATGATCTTCAAGCCAACCCAACATCTTCCAACAGCCCCGTCCTTTTTCGATACGGGATTGGGGCAGAAGAACAGAAATAGGCAGAAGATTCGGGACGAAGTTTAGAACGTGACTGCGTCTCTCTGTGGCATCCTGGCCCAGACAAAAACCAACACCACAGATTTCGTGCCTAACAGGCTAGCGAACACAACTAAAAACAGCACAACTCACCGATCATCCCATACCCCACGCCCCCCTCCACCAAATAGTGGGTCATCAAAACTAGGGTGCATCCCCCCAGCCCCACCGCCACCCGGTCTCGGAAGCCCTCCGCCAAAATGCGGTCGTAACGGATCTTGCGGTCCCAAGCCGGGGGGGTATAGGTCGTCGTGGCCGATGTTTAGTGGATTTCGGCCACCGCCTCCAAAACCAGGTGGATACGCTCCGTGAGGGGGTCTGTTGATGTCGTACTCGTCCTCAAAGCCTGGAGGTGGGAAATCTCCGGTTGGGACTGGACGAGGGGGGTAGGCGAGAGGGTCATCAAAGGGATGCGGGCGGGCAGGAGCCGGGAGCTGGTCGTCGCGCAGGGGGTCGTGTTGGGGAAATGGCGGATCACGGTTGTATGGAGAGTTTGAGAAGGGCTGCTCTCCACGACCACCTGCAGTCGCTGCGGAGGAAGATGTGTCTTCGTATCCCTCTTTGTGCAGGCCTGGGATTAGTTTCTGGATAATGTTCAGTTTGAACAGGGATGCGAGGTCTGAGCTGCGAGATTGGGAAATGAACGCGTCCCTTAGGTTCTTCGTAAGCGTGTTGGGCTCGGTTGATTCGCTGGGTTTGGAGATGGGAAAGGAGGAGACAGAGAGGTAGTCTTTGACTTGGATGTCGAACGACGTGGTTTTGTCATCCCCGAGACCGATACCGAAGATTATGGCTTTGGGACCTAGTCGGTTTATCTTGACGAGGTATTCCATCGATGACTGGGGGTGCACATATCGGAACGCGTAGGAAGATGAGGAGTTCCATTCAGAGGGAAGAGCTGTCGTCTCGGTTCCGTCAGAGGCGGTTTCTGTACGGGTCAGCACGACATACATTCATGCGGGCAAAGAGGACAGAATTCCAAACCTATTCGGTGATCTTCTCCTAGCCCAACGAGTCTGAATCCCACAGCTAGCATGCAGGCGTGGCTGAAGAGTGCAACAGCTTCGTACTCGTTCTTAACTGTACCATCTTTGGAAAGGCTCGATGCCATGAACGTAGCGACTGAATCGGGACTAAGAGCATTACTCGACATTATTGAATGCTATATTTTACTTCTGGTTCAAATATGAGGTACAGCAACAGTATTGTGTTGTTCAGTTGTTGATGTTTTTGATGGCATCGTCTCTTAAGCGAGCTGACGTAGTGATATGCCTGGCTGCAATCGCTTGTCGATAACTCTTTTTGGATTATAGTACACAAAGACGTCTCGATTTAGAATTAAAAAGATTAATCAGTAATCGCAATGAAGAGACGCCCTAAGGTTCCCCGATGGTGTTGCGGATTTGTTAGCCCTCGATGCCCTTGCCTACAAGGTCTTTAAAATCAAGGCCGACGTCCACCATAAACATTGCATGCTCTCTGGCTCGCTCCATGCAATCCGCCCGAACCTGACTTCTTGGATCCACGCTACTCAACTGTCTTGCCAGTATTTCGTTAAAACCCTCAACATGCTCCTTTGCCCATTTGACACAAGCAGACATCATCAGGGCGGGAAAGCAAGCCTGATAGATCCTGACTGTGTTCTTGATGACCGTGAAGTAAACAAATGAGATTTGAAAGATGTACTGGTGCAGGTCGCCCTCGAAAATGCATTGCCTTGCAGATATTAGCCTATATTCACCAGCTTCGAAACGATATAAATATTACCTTGTCCTCTTTCGAATTACGCCGCTTCGTGCTTCCAAGTAAGATTCTCTGGCACGGTCCTCAAAGCCTAGTCGAGTCAACCACGCTACACTCCTCATTGTCGCATTCAAGAACGAGTGCGTATCCACCAATTGTCGAGTGATGAGATGGGCAAGTTTTCCTGCTCGTTCATCTATTTTGAGATTGATGAGATCCTGGGCGATGAGGTTACCCTTGAGCCCCTTGGCAATCTTTCTCATCTTCTCAACCCTCTGGATAGCCTCTTCAAAGCTCTGCAGGGCTATCTGGATGTCTAGTTCATCCATTTGATTCTCAACCCAGTGAAAGTTCTGCTGCTTTCCATCAACTTCGATCAACACGTTCGGCCGATCTTTCGACATGGTCTCTGTCAATGTTTCCATCAAGTATGGCTGTTTCAAGAGAGCTGGATCTCGAGCAGCGAAGTAATTGATAGAATCTCTGACCTTCCCTCCATCTTCAGTCTCAGCACGTTGTATCTTCCGGAGTTCGTCCCGAGACTTCCGAAAAGTCAGGAGAAGGCTAACTTTCTCGTCTGTCTTCTCGTTGCGGTAGGTAAATGACTCCTGGCCAACCCGGATATTGATGGCGTTGACAACACTCTCCCGTTCTTTCTTAGCTCCGACAACTCCCATAGGACTGACGCCTGAAGAGAGATCAACCATTTCTATATCCGTTAGCGGCCAGCATCGTTCGGCCACCAACTTTGATGGAACAGGCTGTTGCTTTTGGTTGGCATTTACACTGCCAGGTGCTTGATCCACTCGCTTCTTCTTTCTTGATGCAATCAGGAGGTGGTCATTGAGCAGAAACATATGCATAGCGCGCCTCGATTTCCAAGTTGCAGCGTTGAGTTCGACCCAGTGTGGGGAATCTCGTACGATGTGTCTACCCGGAAGAGCCGGAAGAAACTTCTGGGAGCCTTCAACATTTTTCCAAAGGGCTTGAAGCTGGGTGTTCCACATGGCCGTCAGGTCAGCCACTGAGCTCCGGTTTGCCTGTTTGCGAGCGACAGCGATGGAATCAAATGATGAAATCTGAGGAGATGCGCTATGTTCTGCCGTCACTTGTTTCAGGGCATTGGTATTTGTTTTGAGCTCGGACATCAAGCCACGAAGAGTTCTCATTTCCCCTTTGAGTCTTTCGGCCTCCTTAGAGATCTTGATAAACTGCGTGCGATTTTGGTAGACATTTTGCTGAAGATCTACGGAGGTTCGATTACGCATCTTCTGCAAATTCATCTGGAAATCCCGAATATCTGTCTCTGAAGCTTCGGATAGGACGGTAGGGACATCTGAAGTAAAAGGTTAATACGGACTCCAACAGACTGGCATCTGTAGATCATACATTTGTCTGCCTTTAGGCTCGGGTCCCGTAATGCGTTTATGTCGACAGCGACAGGGCCGGTACTAATAGACCCTTTCCCTCCCGGAGCACTCTGCTGCCCTGACGGAAGGTTCGAAGCATATTGACTAGGTAGAGGCGGCATTGCAGGTATAGATAAAGCGCCATCGCTGAAGTCTTGTGGTAAAGTAGTGAACCGAGTGGAATACCTTCTTTTAACGAGATCAGAAGTCTAAAAAATCTTCGTCAGTATGGCCATAGCATGTAGGCGTCGCAAAGATACGAACCTTTCCACTCCCTTGTTGTTTTGATTGTGGTATATCAAGCGAGTCTTTTCCTTTGCCAGCTGCAGGGGCGGTGCTTTGGGAAGTTGGTAAAGGACCGGATATTTGAGCTCTTGCAGGCCAATTGGCAGTTAGCTGTAGCTCTAGATAGGAAGACAGGTAGGGATAATTCACCTGGGGGCACTGATGGCAGGACGTGCCTGACGCTTCTTGCGCAAGGTGAGGCCCTTCCTAAGGGAGAGCCCCTTACTACTCTTCTCCTCCATCGGGAGTCAAGCTTGTGAGACAGGAGAATCTCCCTTTTCGTTCTCGTTTTCTAGGATGTCTTTGCTCTCTTCGTAATTTATCTCTTGTTCTCCTTCATGCTCCTCGCAGTTTGCCCTTTCTTCCTCCCCGAGCTCTCCGTCGTCCCCTCCTTGGTTCTAACGGTCCCAAAACGAAATTGACGTTTGACTCAGATCCTCGGCATGAATTTCCCCAAGAAAATCTTGATAAGGATAATCCTCAGAAGGGTACTGGTATTCCCAAACGGCTATGACAGGAAGCAAGGCAGTCTCGTATTCTTCCTCTTCGACAGGTAGTTGGCTATCCCCCGAAAACCTACTTTTCTCAAAAAGTCGAGTAAGGCTTGCCCAAACTTCAAGACGTTTGTCTATATACTCGAGCGCTCCAGGCGTTGTGAGATCGGTTGGTCCTAGCTCTGTAAATTTGAGAGACCCAATCGTTGAAATATTGTCTGTATCGTCTGAATCGTCCTCAAGACTAGGGCGAAACGGCGTGCGAAACTTGTATGTATTATATGCACGAGCTGGCCCAACGTGGTGAAGGAGATGCTTGAAACACACCCCGCGAGACTTGAACGTGTGTAGTAAGACCCAGTCCTCGTAATCGTCGTCCTTCCAATACACGTTGCGCTCTGGAAAAGTGTGTCTAATTCGGGTGTCGACGTCTTCTTTGTATGGAGGAGGTGGTAGGAGCTTTGCAGTTATCCCTGGCATAGTGGTTCCGCAATATGGCTAGGTGAGACGCTGCTTTAGCAAAGATTGATGGCAAATGTTAAGAGCAGTAACAAGTTGGTGAGTTATAGTAAAAGCAGCGCCGAGTATAATGAGGCTCAAACGCAGCTCGGCTCTTTCGAAAATTATTCGTCCTGGACCAAACTTTGTCTTAACGCTGGACGGTGGATCTCGTCTTTGAAACAACATACATCATTTCCGGGATTTTGCATTAGTCAATTCTATACACATCTATGAAAACTTCAGCAGTAGTAGCCGTCTCAGTCGGCACAGTTGTGACAGGCCTTCTGGGTACGTTTACAAAATCCCCTATCTCTAGAGAATCCTCACCTGTCTACGGCACTGACCTCCAACCTAAAGCGTACGCGATTTGGTTTGACCATCGTCGAAGAAATGACCCGGCTTTCAGAAAAGCTCTGAAACGCGAACATCGAAGACAAGCCAAGGCCGCTAAAGAAGAAGCTGAGGCGCAAGGAGCACAACAACGAGAAGCTATAAAGGCTGCAGTCGCGGAGGCTAGAGAAGAGGGATTCCCTACAGATGTGGAGGAGAAGGAGGCATACTTTATGAACGAAGTCGCTAGAGGAGAACAGCTTTGCCAAGAAGGTGAGAACTATTACTTCACTGGACAGGGTTGGGCGGGTTGAATGCTCAATTCTCTATCAACCCGTACCGTGTCGACATAGAATCCGTCAAAAGGTGTTCTCTCTACACTATGTTCAATTACTAATGTCTTGGTTCCATCACAGGTTCAGACGTTGTCGTCGAGGCTGCCCTCTGCTTCTACAAAGCCCTGAAGGTCTACCCACAACCACGAGATCTAATCTCCATTTACGATAAGACCGTTCCGAAGGTAATTCAATCTGTATCACAGTATACTTACATTACCTCTGCTCTTCACTGACCCTTGCCCCTCCTAATAGCCTGTTCTTGATATTCTCGCTGAGATGATCGCAATGGACCCAAGCATTCCTGTGGGTGTCGGTGGAGGACCACCTTCCGACAGCGGCGCCCACGGAGTGGAGTAAAAATCTGTACATCATTGACCTCGTCATTGTTTCCTACGTAGTAGTTATCGGTGTTGGTTTTGCTTCGCCGAACTGCTTACGTTCAAAACCGCTGCTCTATCTCTTCATCTCCACTTTTCTTATAGACGTCCCAAGTTCCATGAAAAAGGCACCGTCACATATGTGCCTCTATCTCAGTATTCGTTGTTGCGGCCCTAGTCCAGAGAATCCGGGGGTACGGTTACACGCCAGGATTATGTATTATTCCTCAATTCCTCTTCTTAGGTGTGTAAATATGAAGACAATGTCTAGTTGATGAAAACATACTTTTGGGTAACTGGAATGGTCTGCGCTACGTGGTCATTGACACAAATCTCGTCCTTCGTGCCACACCACTTTGCAGCTGAGGCCTCATAACGGTTACCCTAAAGATTTGCTGTCTACCCCCACGGCCCTCACACGTCTCGCCCGGTCCCATGCTCAAGCCTTATACCCATTAAGAGCTTGGTCTTATGTGGGATCTTTGCAACCCGGGTCTAGACATTGTTGTGGATTGGTATTTCCATCAGGTCGACTAAAATCGTAGGACTTCGGTTCCCTCGACCAAAAAATGTCATTAAGCCCCTCAAGAACGGGTCCAGTACTATCGGGGAATATGACATCTACCCACGATAGAAGGAGGAGTGGTTGTACACGTCTTTGAAGCTCAGTTTAAGATTCACAAAACGCTCAGTAGTTTTAAGATGTGTAAACATTAGCATTAACTTGTTCTAGCTACACTTAAAAACAACGTGATCTGCCAACAAACAAAACGGAACTTTTGGTAAAATCGAATTTCGGTAGCAACGAACTTGACTAAAGAAGAGCCGTGCTGGCGAAGAGATCTATCAACGGCGACCTTCGCCCCATTAACTCCAGTGAGCTGCTAAGTTGTGGCACACCACGAATCTAGCACTCCCAAGTAACGTCAACATTATCGATTACATGAGAGGCAGGCTTCCCAAACTGCTGTGCCTTGATGACAACTTGGTTCAAGCCTGTCCACCCAGTGATGTTGGCAAAGCTAACCTTGTGCATATGACGTAGCGTCAAATCTTCAATAGTGAAAGGTGCGACAAGAACAGAGCTATCAGAGCCAGGCTTGTATCCCAAGACCTCGACGAATTCAGGTGCATCCGCCAATGCGATATAGAAGGAATTGAGAGTGAATGTCGCTTTGCTTCCGGTCACAGTCTTCATCAGCGCAGTCTTCTGGTGTGGCGCCGCAGGATCTCTCGCTGTCCTCGCAATGTTTGGCTGTGATTGCGGGATTAGATGTGACCAAGGTAGCCCCTCGTCGCTATCCGGTTCGTAGACAGTATATCCCGGAAACTCCAAGTTCGTATCATTAGCATGCTTTGGAACGTGCTGGTCAAACTACGAAAGTTAGTTAAGGGTTGTAGAGCCTACTTGTATAGGCGGGAACGTACTCCATAAACCTCATGGCGGTTAATGCAAGTTTGGGCAAACTTCATGACTTCGTTTGCTTGAGCCTCAACGAACTACTTGTGTTAATAAAAGAGGAGGGGTTATAGCATCTGATGAAACTTGCCTCGGGCTTTCCCAAGCAAAGAGGAAGACCGGGCTCCGCAACTGCATCACGTCCAATCAAGTCCTGACAAAAAGGAATCTTTGGCTGGCCAGGTACGGGAGTCGCAATGGTGTCAATAGCGAAGATGGCCGCAACAATCACAACGTTGATAGTGACGTTGAACTTCATGACGAATTATTGTGTAAAACCGTAACTGAATTACCTAAAGTGCGTATACAAGTGTTAGTTTAAGTACAGGATGTCGCCTGTGTAATCATTTGAAATACCGACTAATTGAATTGCCAGTGCATGGCTAGACTTACCTGAAAGCTTACCTGAAAGCTTATGGATCAAGACGGTCAATGAGTGAAGTCTGGGTGAACTATCACAACTGCGAGTTGATAGAGTCAGCAACTTCGCGTTGTTGGTGAGCTCGAGGTCGCCCTATCTATCTTTTGATGAAAGATACGAAGAATGAGGATGAAGGATGGAGAGTGTAAACTGGATGACGAGAGATATAAACTTACCAGGATGCTGGAACTGCAGTTTTGTGAAGATGGAGTCAAGACAAAGAGTGTAAGACAGGCAGCGAAGTTTAGTCTTACGGAAGAGCTATCTGTCGAGCAAGAGCATACACAAACGGAACGCAAAAACGGTTTCTAGGACGTTCATGTAGAGACCTTTTCAGGATAGCTGCAATCAAATGGCAGCATTGAACAGTGCAGAAAGTATGAAATGAAATAGTGGCTAGTCCAGCCCCTATGAAGGGGCCTCTTGCGGGTGACGTTGGGTCTTTTGCGGGTGATGTTAGACTCAGCATTGTGAGTGTCCGGGTGTCTTGCCCCCGTCATCTACTTTCCTGATATAACTTAATAGTAAAAATGTCTTGCCAAGTCAAGCATTCCAACACCTAGCAATTTTGAGGTCCCTCGGAGCCCGGATGGAGAGGCCGATTCGTGGAGACATTAGAACAGATATAAGCCGCCGATGTTCAACGTTGTTCTAGATCTCCGTTGAATGAAGTAATGGCGCAACGGCTGACTCGCCTATGCAGGTCCCGGAAATTCCAGTCATAGAAACCTAGCCAAAAGGACTCTGCAGCTTGAGATAAGTATAAGCGATAAAGGAAGGTGGTGCAAAGTGTAAATTGGCTTTCAGCGGCCATTGGCTCGGGGAACAGTGCAGAGAAACAAACAGGATTTTTCACGTGTACACAAGCCCATCGAGTAGAAGTAAGGGGGTGGTGAAAACTAACGATATAAAGGAGAATAGCGAGGAGCTCCCAAAGGGAAAAGGAGCAAAAAGGAACCAGCGCTGCAACAGACCGTGTCCGCCCTATGTTGGACCTCTTCTGAGTTACAAGCCGCGCAGCTGAACCAGAGCAGCTGAACGCTATCAGCCTTTGTACTCAGCACGGACGTACACCTAGTGATACAAGAAAAACGAAACTACGAGGTGTACTCCGTAAGCATTAAGATCCTAGAAATTAGGTTCTTGGTCGGGGAAGGCTATCGATAACGACGCCCGGTGTGAATCGCACGGACCGATTAGCGAACCGCGCAACGACAAACCCCCCTTGCATAACGCGTCGAGGAGTGTAAGACTGTTCTACTTTATGTATATTCTTCCAAGCTCCAAATGGAACTCTACAGATATAGCCTCGACCTGGCTACAAACAGGAAAAACTCACGATGGATTTCTCCTGCCCTTATCGGTGCAGATGCAGTCCTCTGCGGACTTATTATCTGGAAGATCCCATGTAAGCTACATTCTTCACTCGCTGAGATCATACCGAACATGGCTAACATTGACGGCCGAATTCAGACACGGAAATTGATTGGCAAGCTTATATGGAGCAGGTGTCCCAATACGTAGGGGGAGAACGCGACTATACCTTGATCAAAGGCGGGACGGGACCCTTGGTGTATCCGGCTGCCCACGTCTTCGTCTTCACAGCTTTGTACCATATTACCAACAAGGGCACGAATATTCTGCTAGCTCAGATTATCTTCGCCCTGATTTATCTAGCCACCCTAGCCATTGCTATGATGTGCTACCGCCTAGCAAATGTGGGTCATAATTCTTGCCAGCGTGGTGCGAATAGTCTTCGGAGGCTAACAATTTGTGGCTTCTTGCAGGCTCCTCCATACATTTTCCCGCTTCTTGTGCTTTCAAAAAGGCTACACAGCGTGTATTTGCTCCGGCTGTTCAATGACTGCTTTGCGATTCTCGCATTATGGTTGGCCATCTTTGCATACCAAAAGAGGGTTTGGACCATTGGTTCAATCTTTTATTCATTGGGTGTTGGAGTCAAGATGAGTGTCCTCCTGGTGCTACCGGCTGTGGGAGCTATCCTCGCGCAGGCCATGGGCGCAGGCAGGGCTTTGAGACAGGCTTTTCTCATGGTTCAAATCCAGGTATGTCAAGTATACCGTTTAATGTCGAAGATTTGAAACTGATCATGTGCGAAGACGCTGATTGCCGTACCATTTCTTCCTACTAATGGCCTTGGATATCTCTCGCGGGCATTCGAGTTCACTCGACAATTCCTTTTCAAATGGACGGTCAACTGGAGATTCGTTGGAGAGGAGACATTTCTGTCAAAACAATTCTCTATTGCTCTGCTCTTGGCACACCTAGGCCTCTTAACTCTCTTCCTATCTACACGATGGAGCCGACCAGCCAGTCAATCCATCAAAGATTTCGTCCATCTCATGTTGCAGCCCCCTGGTCTAAATACGCAACAGGAAATCACAAAACGGGTTAGTCGGGAGTTTATCTTGACGACTATACTAACCGCAAATACCATCGGTATGTTATGTGCTCGTTCGTTGCATTATCAGTTTTATGCTTGGACGGCCTGGGGTACACCATTTCTACTATGGCGAGCTGGCTTCCATCCGATTGTGCAGTTTTTATTATGGGCTGCGCAAGAACGGGCGTGGAATGTGTATCCAAGTAGGTAAACACTCTTGCTCAGAGCTGCGAATCCCTGGTTGACAGTACTACTACAGGCACGAATGCAAGCTCAATGGTAGTTGTCGGGGTTATGGCTGTCACCCTATGCGGTATATGGTGGGGAACGTGGAATGATCTGGTCGAAGAGGATGGACTCGAAGCACCAGTGCGATCAAAGCAGCATGCTGAGTAGCAGCCCTGCAGCCGTCCGAACCGAACCTCTGTCCGTCTTTTATCACACGACACATCTATTCTGGAGGGTGTTGAACATGTGAACTATATGCGGGTTTATCTGGGATCGTCATGCTTCCAGGTCAGAGTCTTCAGTTGGAGGCATCTTCCCCACAACCGACTCCTCCTCGTCACTATCTTCCGCATAAGCCGACCGCTTCACAAACTCCTTGGGCCTAGGTCGGCGATTGTGAGTTAGTAATACAATTCGAGACCTGACTTACGACAGTACTCCAAACTTACCAGTAAGGTTCCTTTCTCCACTCCTTCTCGTCGCGCACCACGTTCACGATGTCTCCACTCAATTTGTTGTCCCGATCGTCAGAAGATTTTGTGTCGATGAGCACGAAACCCCCGCGTTTGATCCAGATCGTGTTCCGAAAGCGGGGTGGTAGCTCGACCAACAGAGTCTCCCCCGAAGGCGCCTTCACAGAGTAGAGATTGTTTCCCGTAGCCTTGACGACACGTGCTATGACCTGGGTCGCTGCTAGTGTTGATGGTGGCGTTGACGTTTCCCGGGCGGTTGCGAGCACATTTCGTTTTGGCCGTGGCATTGTGGGCCAACTGAACGAGCCAATTTAGATGCCTCTGAAGCCAGATATCTGGTGACAACGGCAGTACGTCGGCGAGTTCTTACGTGAACGGTTAAGCGGGACAAAAGGCCGATTTCTATTAGGAGGACTGATGCAGTTCTAGGTCCCTAGCGGATTGGTGCGGTTGAGAAATGAAAGTTTCTTTGTTCCGCCGGCCTGCTCCCGCCACACGCATGAGCTTCCGGAAGTGGAAACCTAAGCGAGCGGATTGAATGGTCAATGGTCAATTGAGTTGCCAGCGACCTTGATCCATCCGTTCAACATAAAGTAGCTGACGAATCCACAATTGATTAGCCATAGCAACAAAGGCGGTGACGCTCTGGGGTTTTGTGTCATTGTTGTCCCATTCGCATTGCGTTTCCCACGATGGCGTGCCAGAAGGTCACAGGCCCTTTTGCTCACAGTGATAAAACCTAGTTCAGTATTTATCTCAACAGAATCTTCCCACACAATTGACCATACAGCTCGAGATCTACACTAATTCTCTTGAAACCAAACAACCCCCTATCCAAATCAGCTCTCCGCATGGCAACTGCTTCTCTTCAGGCCCTCATCGAGCCGCACAAGGATGAATGCCTCCACATCGCGGATCCCCCGCCAGTCCTGGTCAAAAGTCATCCCTCGCTACCAGATACCGTTGAGCTGGACCAATTGGCACGGCCGCCCCGGGAGAGTCGACAGACATCAATCGACTTTATTGAAGCCTTGGAGATGTACCACCCACGCACTAGGGAAGCCGAGGTTGATGTTAAGCAGAGCTTTTCCAAGTACATATATCTATCTGTTGCCCCCCTTAGTGTTCTTTTTTTTTGATTTTTGCGCAATAGTGATCTATTGCTTCAACGCTATATTATCTTCTGTTTAAGGGGTTTGCACCTCAAAATATTTTCAGAGCATGAGCAGCTTACATTCTGTGAATACACAGCCCTCATATGAATCGATATAGAGTTATTTCGTCATGCTTGCTTATTTTTGCGAATGGTTTGAATGATAGTGGTATGTTTGAAAAAGCCCCATGGCAGAACGTATTGATGTCAGGAGCAAGCTGACCGACCTCGCATAGCTCCTGGTGCTCTAATTCCGTGAGTTTCTTCCGTTTGGAGCTGGGTACGAATTGAAACTTACCAAGGTGTCCTTGGGCAAGGTACATGGAAAAGTAAGTCCTCCATTAACCCAAAACCTCTAGACCCCTGAAAAAGACAAAACACCACACCCGTAAGGTGAGCCTCATTCTGACCGCAATGCTGGAACAGAGGCTACAAGGTCGGCTACGCAGTCGTCTCTCTAATTTTCATCACCAACGCCCTTGGCTTTCTTGTAGCAGCCACCGCAACTGATGCTCTACAAGCCCACCTCGGCCGCGCCCGGACCCTGATGCTCTCCGTCCTCCTAATGCTAACTGCATACATCCCGATTCTTCTCCGCTGTCCGTTCCCCGTCTTGCTAGTCTCGTAAGCATCTCCCTTTCTGTCCTTTATGCACTATGTATCCCCCTTTTTAGAGCTTTGCTGATCGAGAAACAGATATTTTTTCATCGGCCTAGGCATGTCAATAAACCTCTCCCACAATAACGTGTTTATGTCCAACCTCCAAAATTCCACCTTCATGCTCTCCATCCTCCATGGTATCTACGGCCTCGGCGCCACCATTGGTCCCCTAATCGCTACTACCATCGCCATACATGGGCATTGGACTAAGTACTTCTTCCTTAACACGGGCGTCATGGCATTCAACCTCTTTTTCGTCGGCTGGGCATACTGGGATTACGAACGTGATCTACCTACTCCGCCTCGAAGTACTACTGGGAGAGAATGGGAAACTATAACGAAGCGCCAAGCCCTAAAACAAGCCCTAAAAAACCGGTCCACTATTCTCGGCGCGCTCTTCATCTTTGCCTACCAAGGCGCCGAAGTCTCCATCTCTGGCTGGGTTATCTCCTTCCTAATCACATACCGCAAGGGCGACCCGCGGAGAGTCGGGTACGTGACGTCAGGTTTTTGGGCGGGGATCACAGTAGGCCGGTTTGGGCTGACGCATCTTGCGAGGCTGGTGGGGGAGAGAAAGTTCGTGGCGCTTGTGGTTGCCGGTGCGGCACTTTTTGAGGGCCTCGTGTGGGGAGTTCCGAATGTGGTCGGGGATGCGGTTGCGGTTTCCCTAGTGGGGTTGTTGTTAGGCCCGGTGTATCCGTGTTCTGTGAAGGTTTTTTCGAGGTTGCTTCCGGGGCAGATTCAGATGAGCGCGCTGTCGTTTATTTCTGCGACGGGGAGTTCGGGCGGTGCCTTAGCCCCTTTTGTGAGTTGTCGCGGGTTCCGCTAACTTACACATTCTTTTCGTACGTGTAGCGGATAGAATAGAGACGCTAACAATATTGAGATAACAGACAACTGGCATCCTTGCCCAAGCAGCCGGGACATTTGTCTTGCACCCGGTTAGTATTGGTTTGTTTGTAGCGATGGAAGGGTGCTGGTTTCTGTTGCCTAGGGTTAGGAAGCGAAGTGAATAAGAAATAAGGGTTATGTTCATCCTTTATCGGGGTTAGGGAGTATACTAATAAAGATTTTTTGAGGCTTTCTTTTGGGAGAATACGTTTGCGTGGATTTGATTGTGGCATGGTTCCTTATTTTCTTTTGTCTTATTTTTACATATATGTGACTACCTTTTTATCTAATCTAATTCTATAATCTGACTTCGTCAAGATATTTTATCGCTTTTTGATGGGAATAAACCCAAACTATTCTGACATTCAATGTTAATAAGTAATCCCTAGTACCGTACGAAGACTAATACCAGAGTACCACATGGCTTGTTTCTTGGCCTAGACCACCAAACTGTCAATCAACTCGTCTTTTGAGTGTCACCAGGCATGTCTAAATCCTTTCCATTTTTGCTTTACAATCTCTGATCCCCTCCGGATCACTCAACGGTTAAACATTTGAAATACCTATTCCGGCCGAGTAAGCTTTGGGGGTCACGTGCACATTGACCACAGAGAATTCGATTTTCAGGTATATATAAGGTGGATGCCTAATGGAGTGCAACGGAGGCCTTGGAAGGTCCTGGAGGAGTATTTGAATGAAGAGGCTATCTCAACTCCGTCAAGTCGGGAAGATTCTAAATCCTTTCACGTCTAGAGTATCATTCACACACAACATGTCGCAACCGGCGGAATCAACGCCAGCACCGCAAGAGAGCAATGGAGAGGCGGCAGCTACTCCTAAGCCTGCTGAGGAGCTACCTAAGCTCTTTGCAGCGGAATTTCAGGTCTATAATAATCTAGCAGCGAAAATGGATATGTTTGTATATCGCCCCTAATCCCAGGCCCTCTTGGCATACCTAAGCATCGTTGAACTGACGAAAAACCTACCTACCTCTAGCACAACCACTTCCGCGGCACCTGGAGAGTCCTCTACACGGCAGCATGCACGAACAAACGGCCGCAGAACATGTCGCTTCGTCAATTCATCTCTCTAGGCCTTGACTTCTGCCGCAGCCTAGAGGGCCACCACTCTATCGAGGAACACTATGTTTTCCCCATGCTGGCAAAGAAGATGCCTGCTTTCCAGAGGGAATTGCAACTCCTAACACAACATAAGCAAATTCACGCCGGGTTAGAAAAGTTCGAGGAGTATCTTCGGGAGTGTAAAGCTGGGGAGAGGGAGTTGAGGATGGATGAGATGAAGAAGTTGATGGATTTGTTTGGTTCAGTGCTGTGGCAGCATTTGGATGAGGAGGTTAAGGAGCTGGGGGCCGAGAATATGAGGAAGTATTGGACGTTGGATGAGATTAGGAACATGCCGTTCTAAGAGACTACGGGTTCTGGTTCTGGGTGCTTGGAGGGGGGTGAGACGCTCGGGTACTTCCGGGACCTGCAGTTTAGATTGCAGGTGCGGGGGCGGGGTTGTGGGGATATCGCATGGGAAAGGTGTTGTTGGTTTTTTCTTTTGGTAATGGGTACGAGGTATTCACATGGGAGCTGTCATGAATCTCATAGGGCACCCGAGAGGGCATGTACCTCGTAGATGGTCCGCAAATAGAAGGTCGTGTCCGTTGTTTTGAATGCGGGTTCAGGCTGTTGTTGACATGATGCATTGATAGCATGCGCAGTGCAGAGATAAGCGAATACTGCATAAAAAGGCCTATATAGTGCTCTGACAGTAATTTACGCGTTGACCTAACTGATACCTAGGGCTGAAGGCTGTGATCAACAGGCTCAGCTCTTTAGTATTCTGCACATGGAGTACAGCTCTGTACCGTTGTTCCAGAAGTGATGTTATTTACAGTAGCTGTTGCAGCTGCGCGGGTCCAAGCCTCCACCATCGCATACGGAGCTCAAATCAAGCGCCCTATCACAAACCCTGTCCCGCGATTGGCGTGCCAAACAGATCGGTTCGTTCGCCCCTCCCTTTGCAACAGAGAACAGGCGAGAAAGGCCCACCCAACGTCAGTCACATCATTTCGAAGCCTTTAACAAGTTTCGCCGAAATAAATATACCATTATCCGTCTACTGTCCTCCGACATTTCACTTGGCAAAACAAGTCACAATCCCTCATCACTCGTGAAGGGGGAACGTTAGTTGCCTAACGTGACTTCTCTCTGTCTCTTGACCTCTCTATCTCAGTTGAACTCTCTTTCCGTCCCCAACTTCAGCCCTTCCTGCCTGGGTTCGGGTCAGGTGGTGGCTGCGCGCACACTCGCTGCTAAAAAGTCGCTTTCGTTTTTTGACATCACACAGAGCTACCTAGAAACAGCCGTGCGCAACTCAACGTTGAAACCGTCGCGCAACGGGTAACCCACAAACACTGAACGAAAAAGGGCCTTCCCGATTCGGGCGGAAGGCATTTGATTTTCAGCATACCAGCTTGGCACGAGGAGGTCTGGGTGCTACCCGCCACTTTGTGCTGAAACGAGCGTTGCTTGAGGCGGACGCGGGCATTTCTGTTTCCGAGGCAGACGTGTTTTTTGTTTGGCTGCCTACGTTGAGGTGGTTGTTGGGTGGAGACCCGTGACAACGAGATTTACCTTAGATATTTTTGCTAGGCAGCGAGGGGATATAACTTTTGCAGAGAGGTGCTGCAGTTGTTTGAGGAGACGTAACGTAGTTAGGTCAAGATGGATGACGATCAGCTCATTACGAATGTCTATCGGAAGATTGAGAGGGAGAAGGTGCTTATTAATGGCGCGAACTCGATGCGTCAACAGACGGATAATCCGTCGGTGAGGCAACGGCTGGATGCTCAGATCCGCGAGGGGAGGAAGAATATTGGATATTTAGAGGAGAGGATGAGGGAGCTGCAGTTGCGGAAAATGGGCGCGGATCAAGGCGCGATGGGAGGAGACCAGGCGGGGTCATCACAATACCGGGATGGTCCACCTGCACCGCCGCCGAAGGATGGGCGAAGAGGTTATGACGGAGATAATGGGGGTTATGGAGATCAGGGTTCCGGTGGTTATGGTCAACAGATGGGAGGTGGACAATATATGATACCTCCTAATCCACCCTTTGCGCCACCTGGACCCAACATGGCTATGCCGAGAGCAAGGCCTAACTACAGCAAGCTCGGTATGTTGTATATACCGCCTACATCCTGTTGTGATTTTGGAAACCCATATTGACCTTGCCTATGTTTTAGATCTTATCAAGTATGACACACCGTACTTGGGCCCGCGCATCCAGCTTATGCTGTCGCAACTGGAATTCAAACTGAGTGTGGAGAAGCAATACAAGGAGGGGATTGAGAAGATGGTCCGGCTGTACCAAATAGAAGGCGACAGGAAGAGCAGAGCAGATGCAGAGAGCAAGCGTATCGAAAGTAATCAGAAGATACAGCTTCTGAAGCAAGCTTTGAAGAGATATGAAGACTTGCACGTTGATATGGAGAGTGCTGCAGATGCTCCTGATGGTATGTCACATTCATACCATTTACGTGATGATGCTTTCAACTCACTTTATCTGTTATAGATGATAGCATTAATACTCCCAATATGCGTAAACCTTTGACTGGACACCTTTCAATGCGGATACATGCAGTTAAGGATGTGGATCATGCAGCAACAGGAAGGTTTGCGAGGGGACCGGAAACTTTTGTCATTGCAAAGGTCGAGGATGTCGTTCGGATAAGGACAAAGTCGACAAGAGTAGATAGATGGTCAGAAGAACAACATGAGATCGAGGTTGACAAGGCGAACGAGATTGAGATTACAGTATACGATAAACCAGGAGACCACCCTCTTCCAATCGGTATGCTGTGGATCAGGCTCTCCGATATTGCCGAAGAAATGAGACGAAAAAAGATTGAATCCGAATTCAACAGTGCTGGATGGGTATCTGCCGATAAGATGGAGAATGGAGGCCCGGGTCGACCGGATCAACCATTTAACCCCGTTCAACCGCAGTATTATGGCGCCGGTGGAGGACCAGGTATGGGACAAGGATCCCAATTTAAACCACCGCAGGCACAGGGAAATCCCACGGCTATTGATGCCTGGTTTGCTCTGGAGCCAGTGGGACAGATCCACTTAACTATGAGCTTTGGTGGGGATCCCCTAGTGATATCTAAGATTTGTACGTTTGCTAACAACCAATAGCAAAACAAATGAAGGACCGAAAACCTTTCGATATAGGTCTAAATCGTAAGGGTGCCATTCGCCAACGGAAGGAGGAGGTTCACGAGATGTATGGACACAAATTCGTCAGCCAGCAGTTTTACAACATTATGCGTTGTGCGCTTTGCGGGGATTTCCTCAAGTACTCCGCTGGAATGCAGTGCTCAGACTGCAAGTACACTTGCCACAAGAAATGCTATCCTAAAGTGGTTACGAAGTGTATAAGCAAGTCGAACGCTGAAACAGATCCGGAGGAAGAGAAACTTAACCATAGGATTCCTCATCGGTTTGAGGGATTTTCAAATATGGGAGCGAATTGGTGTTGCCACTGTGGTTATATACTCCCTCTTGGCAAGAAGAATTCCAGAAAATGCTCAGGTCGGTAAACCCCTATTTCTCCCAACTCTAAAGAGACTAATAACTCCCTAGAATGCGGCCTTACCTGCCACGCTCAATGTGCGCATCTGGTACCAGATTTCTGTGGTATGTCGATGGAGGTTGCAAATCAAATCTTGAGCGAAATCCGAACAACCAAGAGGCGGCAGACTTCAACAGTTTCGTCCATGACCCAGAGGCAGCTTAGGCCAACTTCAGCACGTCCATCACCACAACAAGGACAACCAAGTTTGTCACCAATTCAGGATCAGTACAGCCAATATCAGACACTGGATCCAAGGAGGACATCTGCACCTGTAGACAGGCCTCATGAGCAACCTCCGAGAGGTCAGTCTTATGGTTCTACCCCAGCTGCATCTTTAGAAGCTGCAAAGGCTTCTTACCAAGCTCAGTCCCAGCCACCTTCGTCACGACCGGCTGTCGGAGATAGGACACAGTCATCACAGTCCGCTCAAGCGGCCGCTCAGGCTGCTTTGACGGGCAAGAGAACACCTTCTCAAAAAGGACCCGCTGGATATCAACAACGAACATCTCAGGATTATCCATTACAATCACCTTCTCGAACCTCTACCAGCCCATATCCTTCGTCTCTGGATCCCCACCAGGAAATGGATGGAGCCTACGGTCAACGTATGCCTCAGCAGCAGCCACCTCAACAGCCCACGTACGATCCCGCTGCATATGCTCCTTATAGTGGCCAGCCAATGCCGCCGCAGCCACCAATAATTGCTCCTCAACAGCAACCTATAAAGACTAGCTATAACATTCCTGTAACGCAACCACCTCCAGAAATCATCCAACAACAACAACAACAACAACCACCACCACCTTCAAAGCAAATTTCACAAGCTTCTCCAGGAACACGGAGGATTGGTCTCGATCACTTCAACTTCTTGGCTGTTCTTGGTAAGGGTAACTTTGGTAAAGTCATGCTTGCAGAGACAAAGGCTACCAAGCAACTTTATGCCATAAAGGTGTTGAAGAAGGAATTCATTATCGAGAATGACGAAGTTGAGAGTACAAAATCCGAGAAACGAGTATTCCTCATTGCCAACAAAGAGCGCCATCCATTTTTGTTAAACTTGCATGCGTGTTTCCAAACAGAGACGAGAGTTTATTTCGTTATGGAATACATTAGCGGTGGTGATTTGATGTTGCATATTCAGCGAGGACAGTTTGGTACAAAGCGAGCTCAGTAAGTTGTCGTAAAGCGACTAAAGCAAGAAGAGACTAACTTTGTTTAGGTTTTATGCTGCGGAAGTTTGCCTGGCATTGAAGTACTTTCACGAGAATGGCGTTATCTATCGTGATCTCAAACTCGATAATATTCTCCTGACGCTTGATGGACATATCAAGATTGCCGATTACGGTTTGTGCAAGGAACAGATGTGGTATGGATCTACTACTAGCACATTCTGTGGCACTCCCGAATTTATGGCTCCTGAGGTACCCCAACACCCTATGGTTTACTATATTTTAGGACACGCTGACTAGTTTCAGATTCTCCTGGATAAGAAATATGGTCGTGCAGTAGATTGGTGGGCATTCGGAGTTTTGATTTATCAAATGCTTCTTCAACAATCGCCATTCCGAGGTGAAGATGAAGACGAAATCTACGACGCTATCCTTGCGGATGAACCCCTTTACCCCATCCACATGCCTCGGGATTCCGTATCTATCCTTCAGAAGCTCCTCACTAGAGAACCTGAGATGCGGTTGGGATCTGGGCCGACTGACGCTCAAGAAATCATGTCTCATGCTTTCTTTAGAAACATCAACTGGGATGACATATACAACAAGCGCGTTCCGGCTCCTTTCCTACCTCAAATTACTTCGCCAACGGACACATCCAACTTCGACTCTGAATTCACGAGTGTAACACCCGTTCTCACACCCGTGCAGTCTGGTAAGATACGATATTCCTTGTCTCTACAAATAAAGCTTTTTCCAAATTACGGCACGAGTACTGACATCATCTCAATAGTACTCACACAAGTCATGCAAGAAGAATTCCGCGGCTTCTCTTACTCGGCCGATTTCATTTAATTACGTCATACATTATTCCCCCCGTTTACTCTTCTCCGAAACCCCGTTTTATTATGCATGCGAAAGAATGCGTGATGAAACCTATTTATCTCCCATGAACGCGGCGTTCTGGGGAATACTTTGCGATGGATCGATGGAACGGGAGGCCACTTTGATAGGGAAGAAACGGATTCAACACACGCAACGGTTGTCTTTGTTATTTTCTGGGCCATTTATACGAATGGCACTGGTAGATGAACGGTGAGGGGGTGGTAGGGTTCGGTAGATGATGGTGGGGCGGGGTTTCCGTTTCTTTCTGTTTATGCAGAACTTTTTTCATGTAGAACTTTGCTTGCATAATTGATTACCCGATGAGCTGAGTCCCTAGGAGTACTGCGGGTCGCGTTTTAGCGACCCTCAATATGGTTGTGTGAAGATACCGCGCTCATTGCTGTGATGTCTTCTGTTTGAAAAAGCCTTGCGTGAAGGTGCACAGTATCACGTCTCACCGCCCTCACAGAACAAGAAGAGGGGCTCTTCCATGAACTTCCGAGGTCGCGGCCTCCCATCCCCTCTATCTCCCTCACTGAACAACAAAAAAAAACCACCCATCAACCCATCAACCCACCACCTCCCCTACTTCCCTCCCTTCCCCCTCCCCTCCCCCTCAGCCAATTCCCTCACAAAAAGCCTCGTCTCCCCCTCAACCACAACATCCTCCCTCCCATCCTCAAGCCCCGGACAACTCGCCACCGCCAAAAACTTCCCATCACAACTAAACCCCACCGCCGCCACACTCTGCGGATACCGCTGATACTGTCTAATCCTCCTCTTGGCCACCGCGTCCCACAGCGCGACCAAGCCATCCCCCCCCCCCGACGCAAACGTCCCGTGGATGGGATGGAACGCGAGCATGTTGACCGGGTAGACCACGTCGAGCCCCGGGTCGGTCGGTGAGGGTTGTCGATGACATTTGAATGCGTATTTCCGCGCTTGGGACGCGGGGGAGGGATCGAACCATTCTACGGCCACCCGGCCTTCGATCGAGGAGGTGGCGTAGCCGTCGTCGTTGGGCATCGTTGCTACGGCGCGGGTCATGAATTTTAGTGAGGATTCGCGGCGTTGGTAGGGGTCTAGGGTTATGGTTGAGCCGGGGGGGGTGGCCTGGGAGGCGGGGATTAGGGTCGAGAGGTGGTAGATGTGGTTGTGGCGGGCGGACATGGCGACTATGAGTTTTGTGGGGGAGAGGGCGAGGGAGAAGGGTTTTTGGCTAGTGCTCCTGCGAAAGCAGGAGCCCAGGGCCACGCAGGCCTCGCTCGCAACCCTGGGTTCCTGCGTGCGCAGGAACACTGGCTTCTTTCCGTACGC